>CAIGRR010199711.1:0-11122 GCA_903798365.1 Fraxinus sp. 1973-6204 | reverse complement strand
GACACCATGACGAGGTACTGCTAGTGCTAATATATAAAAGATCGGAACACAAATGAACCAAAAAAATTGATTAGGGACGAGATTGCAACTTTCGTGAAAGGCCAAGGACTAAATATGTAATTTGAAGCCATGTTAAGCAAAACAAAAGCACTACTTTGCCTTTTTGCAGGATTAACTAACCAGTAAAAGCAAATGTGTAGACTTTGAGACAAAGACTGAAAATCCAACCATTACATAAATCCAAACTGGTCAATTGTAATATTTTAATAATAGACTTTGATGGGTCCCTTCACATTAAGTCAGCAAAATCTTCCACTAATTGGAAAGTTTCATACATTTTCCATGACAATGACTGGCACTAAGCTCACAAGACTATAAAAATTAACAATAAATAAATAAATCTAGAATTATAAGACCTAATTTACTTGATGTATTGATTAAATACTTGAAAATGATTTATTTATATTATTTGTTTTAATAAATTTGAAAAATAGCTTTCAAGAATGGTTTAAATAATCAAAGAGATATAAAGCAGATGACAAAGTTTTAAACTACATTAATGCTATAAAATAGTAGTGGAGTGATGAAGGATAGTATAAACATCAAATTCTTTTTTATTTTTTTTTATTTTTTTATTTTTTATAAATGGATGATATTGATCTCGAGGTATTAACTGAGTCGGTCAAACTCATGCTACACAACACTCCTGGTGGCCCATTTTGGCCTGATAACACAACCCGCATTAAGTAGGGTTGATCAAACGTTATAATTTTAAATAATAGTAAAAAGCTTAAAATAATGATATAGAAATGTCACTCAAAGGCAAAACACTAGTCAATATTAGGCCATGCTAAATATTAGTAATGTTTTGTGGCCATGATGGACAGACAAGAATTTGTTACACAATCAAATTAGATATTCGATTGTGAGTGGTTCATTAGATATAAATTGGAAATAAGTGAGTGGTTCAAAATCAAAATTATTTTCTCTTATACCTAGTACAATTATAATAATAGTCAAGTGCATCAAGGTCTGTAAAGTTCAAAAAAAAAAATTAAAAAATTAAAAAATTATTATTGCCAATTTTTCTATCACCGATTTAATTTATATGACATTTAGATTCGATATTCGATTGTGACATAGTTTAGTATCGAATCTATTAACATACTGCAGTTCACAATTTTGATTTGATTTTGACACAAATAAATGTGAATCAAATAATTTGGGAGTTTTAGATCAAATCTTTAAGATTTTCTTCTTCTTCTATTTTTTTTTTTAAAAAAAATGATCATAAAATTCAAATGTAAGTTGAAAAATGATATGAGATTCAAGCATAACTATCCACAACAACAATTAACCATTATCGATATACTCATTAACATTTATTTTCGTATTTTTATTGCTTTATTTATTGGCGAAATTTTTATTAGTAAATTAAATTTACTAAAATACTTATTTTTTTACACTATTAACTAAAAATATGTTTATAAATTATAATTGTAAATTATTTATAAATTGTTTAACTGTACATAGAATTGTTGCTTTGATGTTGGTCACAGGAAGCCACGTGTACAAATCACACTTGTCATGTAATGGATGTACACAGTAGAGTACCCGCAGACAATTGGACTTCCTCGAGCATCCACCAATCAAAGACAAGCACAAGCATCGATACCATATCCGTAATTATAGCTAAGATAAAGGTTATTTATGTAATTTTCACCTAAACCTTATTAGAAACCTCATCATATTCCTACCAACAAGTGTCAGTAGTGGGACCCACATTTTGTCTGATTCATGGTTTTAACCAATAAATGATAAATCCAATCTAAAGTAGAAAATTCAGAGCCTTATTCAATGCTAATTAAATATTAATTTCCCAAAATATTTAACAACTAGGATTAGAGAACGATTGTGTACCACGTTGGTCGTGTTTCTTGCTAAGAAATAATGCACGCTGGAACGTCCCTAAGTTTAATGCACCATCTCCCTTCGTAAGAGTTTACCTTAAATTCACGTTCGACGTCTCAGAATCATAAAAAGATAAAGTTTTGTTCAATAATTGAAACCTATTATTATAATTAATGGTTGAAGAAGGACGATAACTAGTTCTTAAATCTACCTTCTTAACATCAAAGAGCTGGTTTATTACGCTATCTACATTATCTCCACCGATAAAAGTACTCTATGTATGCCTATGGTTACAGACAAGCCATAAATCCCTGTCCAGTATTCGGTAAGTGAAATGTACTAATTATTCGTTCTCAAATTATTAAATCTTTAATGGTCGAAGAACAATCAATTATTTCTCTTATAATCAAAGAGCTAATTCATTAACTTTTTAATTTTTTTTAATACTATGGCTATGTTTGATTCCTATTTTTTAAAAATAATTTTTTTAATAATAATTTTTTTTAAGGATGTTTGATTAAAAAGTATGAAATTTTTTGAATTTATCTACAAAATTATTTTATTAAAAGAATATGTAATTGAAAATAAGTTTGAAAAAAAATGATTTTCTGGAGGACGTAGCAAAAACAAGACTATACATTGTCTCGTTTGACTTCCATTAAAATTATAATCTATTTTTTTTTTCTTTTTCATCACATTTTCCTATAAAATAATATTACACGTAAATCCAAATTTTTTCTTCTTTTTTAACTAAACATTCTTAAAAAAAAAAATTATTTTAAAAATTATAATGTCAAATAATGGGACAATCGAAGCATCAATTACAATAATTAATGACTTTTTCTATGTACAACTGTACAAGCACAACCTTGCATCCGGATATTTAAATACGTAGAATAATTTTATATTGCAATAATAAATTTTCATTAATATCTTTACCGAACATGGAAGGTCGAGAGAATCTAGAAATGCCCTTTATTTTTCGTTCCCTAAAAAAACCTAGAAATTTATAATTATAAGTAGAGAGAGAAATTCAAGAAAAAGCAGAGAATAAGAGAGACCAGATGTTGACAAATTTTGTGTCACTGTTCTTAGAAGGTTGATTGTTTTTGTGAAGATTTCTTATCTAGGATCTCTCTCACTAGAAAAATATAATAATAAAAATATTACTTGTAGTAATATACATTTGCAAAAGTTCTTTCTTTGCATATTTTTCCTTTAGAAATTGCCTTTTTTTTCCCCTTTTTTTCAGAGAGAGAGAGAGAGAGAGTGGCCCAGTAGATCGAAATCTCCAGTCTTTAGTTGAGTTTGATGAGGATCCAAGCTTCTTCAATGGGGTTACCAAACCTCTTGCTTTATTTTTTCATTTTTTTTATTTGATAATCATAATTACTTTTGCTCTTGTTGGCTTTTTTGTGACTTTTGCTAAGTTCTGTAGTGTAAGAAAAACTCTGAGTTTTCAATGATTCTGATAAGAATTCTTCAGGGGGAGTGATATCAGGATGTGGGTCTAAGGTAATTATATATTTTTACTTACTCTCTGGTTTTTTTAGATTTATGGGTTTTGATTGAACTTTACTCATAATTAATTATCTGATTAGTTCGATTATAATTGTTTCTAAATGACCGAGTTTTTCAGATTATGGGTTTTATTGGTATGGATAATTGGATTTGTGCATTTGCTTTACCAGATTATGAATTTTTTGTTTATTAATTGATATGTGCTGATTGATGGTTGGATTTGATAAGTGATATTTTTATGTAGGATCTGTTTCTCTTAGTCCAGTCTTGCATAGGAAAAAATGATTGCATTAAAGGGTTTTTAGTGATAATTGAGATTACTTATTTTTGTTTTGGTGTTGGTTTCTAATTCTTGCGCCTTATGTTAATCTTTCTGTCGAATTGCTCATGCGAAGCGTATCTTAAGTCCTTGATATTATGCCTAAGTCGAATTGCTCTGAGTTTGATCAAGGTTTGGAAATACAATTCTTTTTTGAAACGTGCTACATTGGGACCCGTAAGTTATTATTATTATGCACTCCATGTAGAGGTAGGTACTCTCTTTACATTAGTTTGAGAGAATCCTTTTAGCACATTATGTTTCCAATATCGATCAAGCTGTTTATCTTTATCTTTTTCTTTTTTTGGGTGCATGCCCAACTTGTGATCTATGTTTCTTTCCATGAATGTCACTGTTTTTGGTTGAACTGTGTACTAATCAATGTTTATACGAGCAAGATGGGTGATGTTTCTATATAAGCATGGGCGTCCTTGCTAATTAAATTTGATTATATTTTTATGATGCGAAATAATGACGACTGCAAATTGAAATATGTATGTCCATAGTTCAGTAAGTAATTTTTGTTGCGTTATGTCATAGTAGAAAATGAGACACGTGTTGAGTTGCTTCCCCTTCGAGATTTTCAAAGAAAAAATGTCTTCATCACGTGGTTCTATTAGCCTCGTGTCATGTACATTCCTACGACTTTTACATCCTACATCCCGATGTCAGCCGAAAAAAGCTGCTATCCCAGCATTTAGGCAAGCTTTCAAACTGTGATCTCACTGCAAGCACTTGTCTTTATTCACCTTTGTGGTATAACATTCAATTTTTTATCAAGTGCTTGGTGAATGTTATTATCCTGATTTTCTCCAAAATACAATATTCATTCGATTTTAGCGAACCAATTGTTAGTGCATTACAAATTGGACTAAATGTGTTGTTACTTGCAAAAAATTAATAATTCACCTTTTTCATAGTTAATGTTATAAATACATGCAAGTTATATGCCAAGAATGACAATTGCAGTCGTCATTATCAATTTGTAGACTCCAAAAAACACGAACCTGTAAAGAGAAATTTACTTTTATGTTTACTTGTTCGATCATTCTTTGCAGGGATGGGAACAAAATTGCACTGTGAAAGCTTCTTAACAGGGTATTACTCCATGAGGAACCTCAATGAAGATTCTAGCTGCAGTAGCTGGCCCCTATCTTATGGAGATAAGAACTTCACAAATGGGCAATGTTACAATGGGTTCACGCCGAGGGTTATAACAGATGGATATCCTGGGTACGATAAGAACACGTTAAGGCAGAAAATAATTGAACATGAGGCGGTTTTCAAGAATCAGGTACCTTTTTTATCTAGTTATTCTTGTTCAATGTGGTGCTCTAGTGATCCAGCATTGTTGCAGAAGGCCAGTTATATGAATATTTAATGTTGCCCAGGTTAATGAACTTCACCGTCTTTATGGAATTCAAAGAGACATGATGGAAGAAATCAAAAGAAAAGAACTACATAAACATTGGGCATCAGTCGAACCATCATCGTCATCAAGTCGTCAAGGATCTCAAATGCCTCAGGACATCACTCAAACATGTTATACAGCAGGCTTCCCCTTGTTAAATTCTGGTTATGGTAGAACATCCATGTCTGGAGTCGAAATTGTTAATTCTCCTTTGAGTTGTACAAAAGGGTACAACATGCATGCTGGTCATAGCCCATTGCAAAATGGATGTACTTCAAAAGACTTTGAAGCATTGGACTTGAGACCCACTAAGATGAGGAAGAAGTTGTTTGATCTTCAACTTCCAGCTGATGAGTACATTGATACTGAAGAAGGAGAAAAGTTACAAGACAACAAACTATCCGGCACTTTGAGTTACACTTCGAACGTAGATCAAAAAATTATACCTGAAAGAAGTATGGAGATTTTCCTTGGTGCCTCTGGTGGTGGAAAGACTTCTCGCCAGAAAGATGCTTCGGGTTCTGGGTCCTGTTTGAGGAGCCCTTCTGGTTTGGCGGATCTAAATGAACCTGTTCAGCTTGACGAAGCAACAGCTCCTTCATCAGCTGATTTGCTTGGTCATACTTCCAACCATGGAGAGACTAAACCCATAAGTCTGTCTACTAAACCAACTGTGGGATTTCCTTTCTTAAATTCGTTTCGTGAGAGCAATGTCAATGAAAGGGGGTGGCTCTCTCATAAATATGAAGCAGGTAAAAAGATTTTAAAATCTCTGTGATATACAAGTGCTTCATCATCTTTACAGTCTTTCTATTTCTGCTATGTGCTTATGTCCATTAACTTGTGTCCATTCAAGTGATATTGCATTTTAGCTTTAGCTTACCAAGTAAAGGAAACTGAAGAACTTTATGCATCAGATATCAATTTCAGAGGAATATTACCCAGTTCTAACTTTTCTTGGAATTTCATTGTAAAGATCTATTGCAAATCCATATTATTGTTACAACATGCTCATGTGTAAATTTGATTCTCTCTGTCTACTTTCCTGAGAGACATCTTGAAATGACTGTTGGCTTGTCTTTATTTGCCACGAACTTTTCCTGGATGCTGACAATTTTGAACTTCTCAAACCTTTTACAGGGCCCAGTAAAGGCAACCCGAATTTGGTAACTCGAAGTCTCCAACACGATAAGGTTCCTATACCTTCTCACCCTGCAGAAGTCCTGCTTAACCGGGCTCATCATCATCCAGGAATATATCCAACTGGACATAGCGTGGAAGGTATATGGAGAAATAGGCTGGACCCTGGTTTAGAATCCTCAAATAGAAATAGCAATTACTCCAATTACAGCCATTTGGATCCCGCTGTGGCTTCTCATATCCCCGGTCCATACCCATTAATTCACTCTGGTTTTGCCAATTCATTGTCTCAGTCCGTCCCATCTTGGGGTAAGCCAACAAGTAGCCTTGGTCAAAAGATAACCAACTCGAGTAGGACTGTGCAGCCATCTGCTCAGAGCCAGGAATCTTTTGGAGACAAGTGGAATGTTCGTTCTCGGTTGAATCCAGGCTCAGGAAGTGATATGGCAATCTGTAATGGGTTATATGATGGGTCTGTCTTAGGATCCAAAGAACCAGTTCATTTTCCTTCATCCGGCTTTGATTTTCTCAAGTGCGGTAGGGGTGATAATGTTGCATCTGAATGCTCGGTGAATCCTGGATTTGAGAAGTTTCTGAAGGGTGCCAGTCATGTGAACCTGACTGGGGTAACGACACAGAGTTCTTCTCCAAATGAGGCTCTTTCTCTGAAAGATTTTAATATGGCGGATAGAAATAGTGCTGCCAAAGACCATTTGTCGGCGTTTCCTTGGCTTGGATGCAAACCAGTTGACAAAAAGGAGGCTGCCAAAGCAAGGAAACCGGAACTCTCTGAAATCTTGGGCTCCTTTCAAGCTTCTTCTAATCCATTGTGTTTTAGGAGTGAAACAGTAAGAGATCTTAATCAAGTGTTCACTCCAAATGTCTCTCTGGCTTCAAATGATTGTGAGATCGGGGCGAAGGGGGAGATAGGAAAGAATCAGAATAGTCAGAAAATTCTCGGGTTTCCGATTTTTGGAATCCATAATACCCCTGTACATGAGTCATCATCCCTTGTTTCCACCTCAGTGACTCTTGATTGCCCTTCCGAAGGAAAGAATGTAAAAAATGAAAAGAAAAAATTATTATTTGATATTAATCTTGTTTGTGAATCCGAGGAGCAGATAGCTGCAGATGAACTTCTTGTAGAGAACAAACTGCATTCGATGGGTACCAGTATCAGGAGTCAAATAGATTTGAACACTTGTATTAGCGAGGATGAAGATCCACCTGCACCTTGTGTTGCAAGCAACAGCGCCAATGTGAAGATCGTAATGGAGATAGATCTGGAAGCTCCGGTTCTTCCTGAGATGGAGGATGATGTTATACCTGGCAAAGAAGATAGACAGAATAAGGCATCTTTGCATTGTACCGAAAATAAAGCCGAGCAGGTGCAGGATGAAGTTGTCAGGAATGCGGCAAAAACAATATTTTCCATCTCATCATCTTGTCAGCAAATTCACAACGAGGATAAAATTTCTTACCTGTCTGAAGCTTCTTTGGCAGAATCGATCCTCTGGTTTGCCGATGTTGTCTCGTCATGTGAAAATGAATTGAAAGGAAAAGATGTACCTATTCATGATCTTCCCAAGGAGATGGACGATTTTGAGGCCACGGCACTGCAACTCTCAGAGACCAAGGAAGAAGACTACATGCCTAAGCCACTTGTTCCCGAAATCCTAAAAGTCGAAGAAATGGGAACCCCTCCATTACCGAGTAGATCCCGAAGGGGCAACGCTAGGAGAGGAAGGCAACGGAGGGACTTTCAAAGGGACATCCTTCCCAGTTTAGCATCATTGTCAAGGCATGAAGTCACCGAGGATATTCAGATATTTGGAGGGCTGATGAGAGCCACTGGCCATTCTTGGAATTCAGGATTAATTAGAAGAAATGGCACGAGAAATGGTGGAGCTCGGGGAAGGCGATGTAAACTCGTTGACACTACGTCTGCACCTGTTGAAAGTCCAGTTTGCACTCCGCTGATGCAGAAACTGAACAATGCCGAACCTGGTTTGGAGGATAGAAGCCTAACGGGGTGGGGGAAGACAACTAGACGTCCCCGCCGGCAAAGATGCCCTGCAGGTAATCCTCCGATCGTGCCATTAACCTAATAATGGATAAGAGGCTAAAATGTATTGGTTCCCCTCAGCAAGAAATTAGGAAGCTTTTTTAATGACTTTTCGGGAATGAGTTGATCGATGTCACCTTTGTAAATGTCATTGTGGCTTATAATTTGTGACTTGGTATTATATAGAAATAATGTTTCCTGATTTCTTCTGGATAGAGTCCTTTGAATATCTTCTGCGATCAATTATGTTAAAAGCAGAATGCAAATTTTTTGTCTTGTGACCTCTGTAATAGCAAGGCTTCGGCCTGTGAGAATGCTCTATTTTCGCTTAATAAACATTACGGCGTGTTTGTAAGTACTCTTTCATTAACGTTCAAGGGTCAAACTCAGTACTCAAATATAATTCGCGTGACATTTTAACGTTTGAGATGTTAGAATAGATTGTCACGTTGAATACGTGAATCAAAGTTCTCATGATATGTAACGATTCGATATCTCTGCTCAAACCGTTATATCATACGTACTGTTTCCTTCGGGAAAGTCTAAATTCATCTTACTCTTCACAGCTTTATATTGTGTTCTTCATTATTCGAACTCAAGACTTCTACCAAGATTTAAGTGGAATCTTGGTACTAACTGACACATTTTTGTAACGATTTATATTAGAAATTAAAGACGTTACACGAAATTTTTTGCCAATCTTCTTTTAATTCTAAATTACATAAAAAGTGTCATTTTAGCCCTTGTTTGACAATATTTCTTTAATTCTTGTACTCATTTTTAATTACATACATACACAATAAAACATTTTTACGTGAATCTAATTTTCTTTTTTCCAACTTTCTAATCATACACTCTTCAAAAAATTACCATTCAAAACATTTTTTTTCAAAATAATGACTATCAAACTTAGAGGGTGTTTGGTAGGGATTAAAATTAGATTTTTAGTAGATTGTGATAAAATTTTTTGAAACGTGTGGTTGAAGAGTTGTGGGACCCACGAAAGATGTAATATTGATTATTTAACTTTAACTTAAATTAAAGTTAAATTTTAATTCGGACCAAACAGAGGCTTAATGTATAAGCATTTAATATTGGATGGACGACATGGAGATAAATATAGTATTAATATTATAGTAAGTACAGTTGGTAGTGTGTGGATAAAGACTGACGTGTTTGTCGTTTGTTTGAGTTCGATCGCACTTCGTGATTCTTAGATACTCAATCAACCAATCAAAATAAAACTTTTATCATTTTCAGTTTCTCTTTTCTGAATTATAGCAGCATATCCTACTTTTGTCATTTTGTCCCCACAATTCCACTCCCATATTATTCTTTATTACTCACATTAATTTAGTTCATTATTAATATTTTAAAATTAACTTGAAATAAATATATATTGAGTCAAAGATCAAAATATTTGATTAGGTTAAAATTGGTAGTAAATATAATTTATTTGATTAGGATAAAATTGGTAGTAACTATTTCTAATAAGTTATTAGTTCGATATTGGTTGAATCAGCCTGTCTGAATAAAGTTTAGACGATAAATTTTCTTTTGTTTTTATACATGTTTCAATTTATAATGATGGAAGGGCCATTTTACCCTTTTACTTTCTAAATTTTCTAGTCAATTGGGTTAGACTAAGCACCTGTTTTATTCCATTTAATTTAATTTACTTTAATTTATTTCTCATTTTCATTTTCAACCACGTATTCAAACAATAAAATATTCTACACGTAAATTCAATAATTTTTTCTTTTTTTTTTAACTACACATTCTCTAAAAAATATTATTCAAAACATAAATTTTTTTTGAAATAAAAGTCACCAAACATGGTTCACAAGAAAATAGATGAAATTCATTCATTTAGATGCACCCCGCCTATTTTCTAAAGTTTGAAAATAAATAGCCGAAAAAAGAGTTAAGAGAATTAGCGTGCAAATGAAATTAAAGATTGAAAACCATCGCTATTATTTATCAAAATAACAATTCAACTTATTGGGTGTTTGGCGGGGATTAAAATTAAATTTTTATTAGATTGTTATAGAAGTTTTTGAAATGTGTGGCTGAAAAGTCGTAGGACCCATAAAAGATATTGTTATTATTAATTATTTGATATTGATTTAGATTAAAATCTGATTTTAATCCGAAACAAACATGCCTTTAATCTGTACTCAACGAGGAATATCAATAGTGAATCTCGTATAGTCGTATTTACACATTTAATTTCTTATTATTTCGTCCAAAACCACATAACACATCATATGGGATGATTGAATATTGATATGTACAATTAATCAGCTGGCTTGGTGGTAAAGTAAGCGGTGCTAATTCTCCTTGTCTTTTGTTTGTCCCCTTGACTTCTTTAAGGTTTCTTTCTGGCCCCTACTTTTTTATTCTTTCTATCTAAAAGAAAAGTAAGGTTGCGCTCTCAAGTATAAAGTAGATGATGTGTAAAAATATATTATGCCTTTGTTTGGAATTGATTATTTTCGGATTTTATGTCAAAAAAACGACCGTTGGAGTTATGTTTTATCAACCATGCTACATATATACCTTAATCTAAAGGTTGAACCCCCAACCTTGAGGGTCCTCCACTGCCCCGACTCTAGAGTATCGTGTTGGAGATATTACACCGATAATGTGCATATTATATTAATCAAGAACATGTCGTTAATTTGCGTGAAATAGAAATATCATTCGACTTACCGAAATCTAATTTGAAAAGACAAATTAGTAAATTACCGACTTT
>CAIGRR010199658.1:0-10377 GCA_903798365.1 Fraxinus sp. 1973-6204 | reverse complement strand
ACCATTGCGCATATAATTGTAGAGGTAAGAAAGTGCATATAAATCATTCAACACAAATATTCATGTCTTAATGTCAAAATTGCAAAATAAGAAATTAAACGTTCACATCGCAAGGATCATCGTTCTCCTAGTACAATGAAAATCTAGCTTAGCAAGGATAAAATAAAAGAACAAGAAAAGTATTCAGGAGAAAATATCTCCAAATTCTTGAATTTAAATATTGAAATATTAAATCTTGGATTGAAATCTCTCGTTTATGCGTTCTTCCTTGCTCTTCAATGCTTCTTTTTTTTTTTTTTTTTAATCTATAATTGCGTAGCCCTCGTTCTCAGAAGTTTCTAGTTATATACATGACCGAAATCATGTTTCCATAAGAGTTTGAGTCAAAATAGGAAACCGCATAGTTTAACAAAATCGTGCCTTGGATTTCTCTGAAGACACCTATGCGATCGTAGAGGTGTTAACACTATGCGAACGCATAGCGTTAAGAACTTCCATTTTCTGTAGTTTGGTCCTCAAATTTTGTTTCATCCATTTCTGGCCTTGCTTCCTCCTTCTCCTTCTCGCACTACATGATACCCACACTTTGTTACTTAGCGCAGTTCCATGCTTGATTCGCCATTCGGGTCAGCTTTTGAATAATTGCATTTGGTCCCCGAACTTTGATTTTCCTTCATTCTAGCCCATTTCTCCATTTTTCTTCCAATTTCCACCGCAATCATCATTATTGTCCTGCAAACACAAATTACACCGAATTAAGCTATATTCCGCACGTATATAGACAATTTTCCATATTTGTGAACTGAAATAAACGTGTAAAACGCCCTTATCATATACCTAATGGAAAACAAGCTTTACTTTAATCAACAGATTCTGATTCAGAGAGTGGGGGTAAGAGCATCCTACATAGGTCATGCGAATCATCATAAGGGAAAGATTTGATTTAGTTAAAGCATTAAATGTAGATTTGCTGTTAAGCAGATTAGTTAATATTAAAACAGAGCCACAAATTCAAGGATATGAGAGAAGTCTTAAGAGACTAGCTGATTATCGAGAAAAGACCACTACAGGCTTTCCAGCATTGATTCTCTTTCACCGTAAATTAACATGTCTCCATTGCAGGCAACCCCGTTAGCAAGAATAGTGGAACAACATAGTAACATAGTGGTTTCATTTTTATTTGTCTAATTTTCTCTGATTTCGAAAGAAAATTTTGCCTCATTTTCTCCATCTCTGATGAGATATCTCCATACAAGCCATGAATGCTGTTTGTGATTAAAATAAGTTCATAATGGTGGATTTAGGATTCCACTGCACTTTTGTGATTTGATTAATTCCAAGACCTTGTTTGTTTATGTATAACTTTTTATTTTAGTAAATATAGCTAAAACAAAAATCAAAGAATTTATTGTGTATTTTTCTTGATTAAGGCTAATTTTAATTAAAGTGAAATATGTAGATAATCAATTATAGTGAGTTCGACACTACAATAATTCAGGATATTAAATTCTCATAATGAAATACATNATGTAGATAATCAATTATAGTGAGTTCGACACTACAATAATTCAGGATATTAAATTCTCATAATGAAATACATTAATCACTTATCTATTTTTGAAAATAGTTTAGGGATGGAAGAATTATAGAGGTAATTAGTTAGTTATGTGTTTATTCTAAGTGAATTATACATGTGGAGTGATTATGCTAATATGTGAAAGCTAGGTATTAACCTTATGTTAGGGATCTAATCCTAACCACTAATTTAGAAAAGCATTGTACCAGTCATGACAAAGAAAAAATAAATTATCACGTTGCGAAACTACCTCTAAAAGATCCCGACGTGAACACCAAATAAATATCCCGAAAAATTAGAAAAAATGTTCCAACTATGGATAAAAGCATGTGCTTGAAACACGAGATACACTACAAGCCTAACTAAACATGAAACATTAATTTTGGGATCTAGATAAATAGTGTGTTTGATTTGCACAGTGAAAGCTTGAAGGCTATGATACTCAAAAAAAAGGGAGACTCCTCATGTTTCTAATTAGTTGCTTTTATTAAGATAAAGATCTGATTTTAACATAAAGCACTAAAAGTAGGTTTACTATTACAGCAGATTGGTTAATATTAAAATAGAGGCCACAAATTCAAGGATATGGGAGAACCGTAAAGACTAGCTGATTTTCCAGAAAAGACATCACTCCAGGCTTTACAGGATTGATTCTCTTTTACTTTATAAGGAAAATAATATGCAGTCTCCATTCAAATTAACATGTCTCCATTGCAGGCAACAAGAAGGTGGTACAAGATAGTGACATAAAGGTTTCATTTTTATTGGTTTAATTTTCTCTGGTTTTGGAATGGAAAATGCCTCATTTTCTCAATCTCTAACGAGATCCATGCAAGCCATGAATGGTGGGTTCGGGATCTCATGGTTCCGATACGTGGCCAACAGAATAAGTCTTTATGTATGCTCCTTCCTGCGCACGGTAGTATGCCGTCAGTCACTCGTGGTCTTTTCCGGTGGGGGTGAAAGTGGCCGACGGTCAAGTCAGTATTTCTGTCAATCGGAAAGTGGTACCCGATGGTGAAGTGGTCACCGGGACGTGGTTGAGAATGTTGAGAATGTGTGTGAATATAGGGTGAGGCTTTTTTCAATCAAAGGACTAGAATGTCAATATTAGAATGGGAACCCCCTCCTTATCATAGTGTGGGGGTATTTATACCAGAGAAAAGGAAGAGGAGAACCATTGGATGGAGGACACGTGGCCTCGGATCTCGGATGGGTCATCCTTTCGTAGGCGTCAATCTGTCAATCCATACATTAGCGGGCATTAAACGGTTTCTGACATAGCAATTAATTTGACCGTTTGTAGCCTGCCATAGGCCTCATCAACCAGTCAAGGACTTTGGAGGCATCTCCTCATAAAAGATCTTGACAGAGGTGTGGCGAGGCGGATTGTGATATGCAGTGAGTACGGGGTGCGGGCCTTTACATCTGTCGAGAATGGTGGATGAGCCCGACTCTTCTTCCAAGCGGGGCAATGGCGTTTCAGTTCGGCATAATGGAATTGAGTCGTCTGTCATGAATTCGGTTCGTCATCCACGTGGCATACCAAAATCAATTCGTCCAACACGTGACAGATGAAGTGGATGGACGAAGTGAAGGGCCTTCGAAGGCCCGTAACAACAGTTCCTCAAGTTCGTATATGGATATTTATATAATGCATGGAATTAGTAGAGACGGCTATATCGTGTTGGGGTGTATGCGTTAGTTGTAGAAGAGACTAGAAGGTAAGTAGGAGCGAAGTCCTAACAGAAGGATGAACATTGAGTGTGATTTTGGGAAATGTTGTTGCCAAGTGAAGTCCTTGCTGGAGGACGAAGTTATAAGTATAGGCAACTTTGAGGAAAGTTGTTGCAAAGCGAAGTCCTAGCTAGAGGACGAAGTGATGGGTATAGGCAGCCTTGAGAAAAGTTGTTGCAAAGCGAGGTCCTAGCTGGAGGATGAAGTGATAAGTGTAGAAAACTTTGAGAGAAGTCGTTGCAAAGCGGTCCTTGTTGGAGGACGAAGTGATAGGTGTTAGCAACTTTGAGAAAAGTTGTTTCAAAGCGAAGTCTTGCTGAAGGACGAAGTGATGGGTATTGGCAATTTTGAGAAAAGTTGTTGCAAAGTGGTCCTTGCTGGAGGACGAAGTGATGGGTGTTGGCAACTTTGAGAAAAGTTGTTGCAAAGCGGTCCTTGCTGGAGGACGAAGTGATGGATGTTGGCAACTTTGAGAAAATTTGTTGCAAAGTGAATTCCTAGCTGGAGGACAAAGTGATGGGTGTAGGCAACTTTGATAAAAGTTGTTGGAAAACGGTCCTTGCTGGAGGACGAAGTAATGGGTGTACGTAGCTTTGAGAAAAGTTGTGGCAAGCGAAGTTCTAGCTGATTAGGAAACCTATGGCTACGTACCAATAATTTAAAAGTTTTCACGCCTTTCCAAGACAATCATGGGGGCGTTGCTTGTTTCCAAGGCACGCCTCTATGACTATAAATAGTAATCATGGCAACGGCTGTATAGGCTTAAGGTGACCCGTTTGGATCGGCGCATGAAGTACACCACTCCATCAAGACCATTATCTTACACGACTCTTGGTTTAATTGGTGACGATGAATCATAGATTTGGACAGCGTAGATGTGTTCAACAATGATTTGACGGCTGGGGTGAATTGGGACGCCTATATAAGGCCCAAACCTTTCACTTAGCAACTTTGCTTCGCAAAAATCTATCTGAAACTCTTGCACTCTGTTTCCTTAGTTTCCGTTCTTTCTCCGGTGAGCAAGGTTCTGAAACTCCGACGACCTCTTCGAAAACTCGACGACTCCTTCGTAAACTTTTTTCCCTATTCCATTTTTGCTTAAAAAATTGCACCAAATTGCTGAGAGGTATGGGAGCACATCCACGAGTGAAAGGCGAAGTGTTGAGAGTTCCTTTCTTAGAAACCTTATAGTTGTTAGTTCAGACGAGATATGTAGAGTGATTAGATTGGGGAGAAACATTTGGAAGCTACCGGCCCCACCCGTAGATGCTTCTATCACCTGGGGAGCTTGTGATTATCCCTCTACCATAACTTCAGAGAAGTTGGATATGTGAAGGAGAGTCTTTAGGGTTCGTGACAGTATCAACCTCATAATACTAGACCCAAGTGAGAGGGTATGTTATCCAAGGCCAGGGTGTGTGGCCGTGAGTGAAAACCTTATGAAGGTTGGCCGTAGACTTCCTTTAGGCTAGTTCTTCGTTCTTATAGGTTAGCTCCGACCCAACTCCACCCAAACTCTTGGGCACAGATGGTTAGGTCGTGGATACTTTGGCGTCAGGCCAGCCTAGGCGTGGATATGTCATTTAGCGTCTTCACTCTTTTTATTTCTCTAAGAGTATGGTCAGAGGAAAGAAGAGTAAGGGGTATTATTTGACCAGGTGGGGATCCCATTCCCCATTCGTAGTTGACCTGCCCTCTTTAGTGATGGAGTGGCAAAAGTCTTGGTTTTGGGTCTCTGAGAGATGGGACACCATGGAGAATGACCCAATGGCACCCCTTACCGTCCCCACCTCTTACTCCACATCCATTAAGTCTCTTACCTAGCTGATGTTACTTTGGAGTGTTTTCTTATAGCTTAATATTTTCGTTGTTTGTAGCCTCTCTTCCGAGGTGTGAGATTTTTGAGGAGGACTGGGACATCATCCGCCACATATACCATCAACCCTTCAAGGATCGGAGTTTTGGCAAACTGATCAACAAGAACACAAGCTTCACACTACACGGACTGATGGCGACCCAATGTGTGCTCTATTTTTCCGGTTGGTTTCGAGCATATCTAAGTATACTTGCCCGAATATAATTAGCGTTTTCTTTTCTTGCAGATGATTTCTTGAAGAAGCGGCCTCTGAAGCCCGACTTTGCCATAATTTGTTGAAGCGTGGCAGAGGTGATGACTCTTAAACCAGCTCAGTTGCTTACAAAAATAAGGCTAAGAGGCTAAATGCTCTAACAAGTACCAACAACCCCCTAAGGAGGAAAACGTGGAGGAAGGCGCCTCCCTCGTCAAGAGGAAAAGATGTGGCCCAATAGGGGCTTTCTCTTCATCGACCACAGTAGCCAGGTCTCCACCTCCACAAATTCCAACTAGGGTGACCATCACAGCCCCTCCAAAGCTCCAAAGGTTGCTGTGCCCATTACCGATATCCCAACTGTAGAGCCAGCTTGGAAAAAGACTATAAAGATCTTCCATTCCTCCACCTCACAGCAAAGTAACTGATTTTTTGGGGAGCGGGGAGGATGACATCTCCGAGCCAGTATTGAAAATGTTGCCTCCAGAGATCGCTTCTGCCGTCTGAGTCCATAACAAGTACTGGACTAAAGACTGGAAAGATCACAATGCCTCCTGCGAAGTGGATGATCACTTAGCCGCCAACAACGTCGCGTGGCCAGCGGAAGATTTGATCCGAGGCCTCCGCAAGAAAAATGAGGAGTTGGAGCAAAGGGTCAAGACATTGGGCCAGTGGGAAGAAGAGGTGAAGAAGGCCAGGAAAGAGGCAGAGGAGGCTGATGTGAAGAGGATTGAGGCCGACGTGAAACAGGACTCTGCTGAGATACACATGAATCAATTGAAAAATGAACCCCACGAGTCGGTTTCCCAAGTGGCTGCACTTAATAAGCGAATTGACCAGTCCAATGCACACCAAAGGATTCTCTCAGAGGCCTTGGAGGGGGCCAATAAGGAAAAAACTGAACTCAGGATGCTTACCGAGGCCTAAAAGGAGGAGATTGAATCTTTTAAGGTTGAAGCGAAGATAGTAGGTGAAGTAGCGATTCAGAACTACATTGATAACTTCAACCAAATGGAGGAATATGACACTTTCGCTAACTACTGGGCTTTGTAGAATGCCCAACATTTGATGTCTCGCCCGCTGGAGGTGCATCCGAAACTGGACATAGCATTTCTCGAAAAAGAGTTCGACGGTCCTACTGGAGGCCGGCTTGATATAGAGGCCGAGGAGGAAGTCCCTTGGAGGAGGTGAGAGAAGTGGTTATTGTAAATGTAGACCCGTAGATTTCTCTTTTCTCTTTCCTTTTTTGTAATAGCTTCGGTCCTGATTTGTTTGTAATGAAATTCTTTATTCAATTGTCATTTCAAGTGTTGTTGCTTCATTTAAAACACGCTAACCAGATAAAGACTTAAGACAATGGACAAAACAAATGATGTAAACACTTCGCCTAAGCATAACCACTTAAGCAAAGAGGTGAAGTAAATAGAATCCAAGTGTAAACACTTCGCCTAAACATAACCACTTAAGCAAAGAGGTGAAGTAAATAGAATCCAAGTGTAAACACTTCGCCTAAACATAACTACTTAAGCAAATGAATGAAACACTTCACCTAAGAATAACCACTTAAGTAAATGGAATCCAAGTGTAAACACTTCGCCTATGTATAAACCACTTAAGCAAATGGAATCCAAGTGTAAACACTTTGCCTAAGCATAACCACTTAAGCAAATGGATGAAGCAAATGGACTCCTTGTTGAGGTGACACCCATTGGGGACGTATGCACGTCGACAAGGAGTAAGACTGTATGAGAACATTGTTGATCCGCTTCACCAGAAGTGGCACCCGCTCCTCTCTTGAGGAAGCAGATATCCTTAGCTGAGGTGGCATCTTGAGGGTGTATAGACCTTGGCAAGGAGTAAGAATGTGTGGAAACACTATTGATCCGCTTCACTAGAGATGGCACCCCACATTCCTTGATGAAGCGGACATCCTCCGCGGAAGAGAAATTTCATCGGCTTGGAGTTGTGAGTTTTCTTTTCCCAAATAATGAAGTTTATAGCTTCTACTCGTTCTTTCTTCAAGAACAAATCCCCTTTTCAAGGAGGAATATCAACCAAATATTTTGTTAAGCTTTTTCTTTTGTGGGGATACTCATGGTTATAGTTTCGTTTCCCACAGACGACGCCAATCTATTGACCCCAAAAAATAGCTCTGACATGTGGCCAATAGAATAAGTCTTTACGTATGCTCCTCCCTATGTACGGTAGCATGCCATTAGTTACTCGTGGCCTTTTTCGGTGGGAGTGGAAGGAGTCACGAGCACTCCGACGATCAAGTTAGTATTTCAGTCAACCGAAAAGTGGTGCCTGACGGTGAAATGGTCATCGGGCGTGGTTGAGAATGTGTGTAAATATAGGATGAGGCTTTTTTAATCAAAGGACTAGAATGCCAAGATTGGTGTGAGGGTATTTATACTAGAGAAATGAAAAGGAGAACTGTTGGATGGTGGGACATGTGGCCTCGGATCCCGGATGTGTCATCTTTTCATAGGTGTCAATCGTCAATCCATAGGTTGGCGAGCATTAATTGGTTTTCGACATAGCAACGGATTTGACCGTTTGCAGCCTGCCACAAGTCCCATCAACCACTCAAGGACTCTGGATATATCTCCTCATAAAAGATCTTGGTAGAGGTGTGGTGATGGGGATTGTGAAATGCAGTGAGTGCGGAGTGCGGCCTTTGCATCCGCTGTGAACGGCGGATGAGTCCGACTCTTCTTCCAAGCGGGGCAATAGCATTTCGGTTCGGCATAATGGAATCGGTTCATTCGTCATGAATTTGGTTTGGCATCCATGCGGTAATAACAAAATCAGTCCGTCCAACATGTGGCGGATGAGGTGGATGAACGAAGTGAAGGGCCTCCGAAGGCCCATAACAACGGATTCGGAATTTCATTGCCTTTTGTGAATTGATTAATTCGAAGTCATTGTTTGTTTATGTTTAATTGTTTATTTTAGTAGATATAGCTAAAATTGAAATCAAAGAATTAATTGTGTTTTTCTTGATTAAGACCAGTTTTTTTTTTTTTTTTTTTGAGAAATATTAAGACCAGTTTTAATTAAAGGAAAATATGTAAATAATCAGTTATATTACGATGGTCTACAATAATTTACGATATTAAATTCCGATATTAAATTCCTATGATGAAATATATCAATCACATATCTATTTGTGATAATAGTTTAAGGATGATTGAATTATATAGTTATTTAGTTGGATATGTGTTGATTCTGAGGGAATTATAGGTGTGGAATGATTTTGGCTAACCTGTGAAAACTAGGTATTGACAGTATGTTAGGGATTAATCCCAATTACGACTTTAAAAAGTATTTCACTAATCACGGCAAAGAGGAAAAAAATTGTACCGTTACGAAACTACCTCTAAAAGATCCCAATGTGAACACCAAATAAATATCCTGAAAATTTACAAAGAAAGTTCTAAATATGGATAGAAGCAAGTGTTTAAAATAGAGTACGCACTACAAACTTGACTAAACTTTAGATATCAAATTTGGGATCTAGATAACTCGTGTTTGATTTGCATAGTGGAAACTTGAAGGTTATGATACTAAAAAATACGGAGACTCTTCATGTTTCTAATTGGTTGCTTGTTAATTCGAACCAATAGAATTTGAGTTGGAAAGAGTGATTTGAGAGTAACATAAAAATAACATATTGGGAGAGGAAAAAAATATCAAGTTTGAATGTGTGTGCATCTCCCGAGAGAAAAATGATAAAATTTGATCATTGACAGTCACTATGGAACAAATTTGAAAGTATTTTTCTTTTAAGCAATCTGGACTAGATCTAGGTGACAATTGGAGCCGGCTATTAAGATACACATCAATCGAGAATATGTTAACTTAGGAAAATATTTTGGTTGCATTATTTGAGAGCTTATCACGAAATTCTCAGTTTTTAATGTGAAACTCTTTATGGTGAGCTATCTAGTAAAGTGAAGACTTTATTTTCTTTTTGCTTGAGTATTAGTGTAGTCAATATATAGCTTTGCTCGAGAGGAGTCAAAGTAAAGTTTCAGGGAGTTTGATACAAGTCTATAACAATATACTTATTCGGTTCCTCAAATAATAATAATAATAATAAAGACAATGATAGAAGAATCAAGATCGTGATTTTTTTTAAATGCTTCTTAAAGGTAATTAGTGATTTTTGAAAGGTATGATTAGAAGTGGGAAGACAAAATTTGAAGAATTTTAATATAATTGACGGAGACCATTAGATTAGCTTAAATTTAATTGTTCAAATTATTTATAAAAATTATTGGTCAAAAATGTTGGTAGAGGGAATGTTCCGCAAATGTAGGAGCAGCATCGGGCCGAGCGACTAGTCGAATTGTCTGCTCGGCCCATGATGAGCCCAAAATATTTGGACGAGCCGAATTAGCTCGGCTCACCCTCAGGCAAGCCGTGGGCTCGGCCCATGAACTTGTTTAAAATGTGACCGTTTGGTCACATTTAAACTTTAATATGACAGTTGGGATCACAACGATCATGTTGACTTTTGATAAGTGCATTTTACATACTTAATCTAAATCACAAACATGAATAATTGTTAATAAATATATGGAATATAGCTTAATTCTATATAATTTGTGTTTTGCAGGACAACAATAATGAATACGGTGGAAATTAAGAGAAAAAACGAAAAATGGCTAAAATGAAGGAAAATCAAAGTTTGAGGACTCAAGTGCAAATACTAAAAAGTTGTGTCGATTTCACAATGAAGATTTGAGAGTGTTAAGTATCAATTGGATGAGAAAATAAGCCAAATGGATGAAATATAGTCGAAGTACTATCACATATCAACTTTCAGCCGAAAAAGTTATAGTTCGAATTTTCAGTCTCAGCCTGAAACCCATTTTTGGCATAGAAAACTTTCGATTAATTAAGTTATCGTTCTTCATCTATTTTTATTTTCTTCTCTCCACCATGTTAGGCTAGATTAATTCTCTACTAGGGAACGATGAACTTTGT
>CAIGRR010199646.1:0-12795 GCA_903798365.1 Fraxinus sp. 1973-6204 | reverse complement strand
GATAATTTGACCCTCGAACCCATTCCAGATTCTGTAAAAGAGTGGCCCGTACTTATGGACACAACAGAAAAGGTTTTGAAAAAATCTTTTCCAGATGATCTATATAAAGTCGAAAGCACAGAGTTAAAACTAATCCAATCACGAAACCTTAATGTGATGTGTGTGCAACTTCCCTGTCTTCACTGGCCGAAAATGGATGGATGTCTAGGCTCAGGAACAGCCTTCCACGCCATACAAATCACCGTCCATAGAGAGTGCAAGAACCAGCCAGAACCAACCAACACTTGGCTTGGATCATCGACCAATCGGTCTACATTGCAGCCAAGAAATCCTTAAAATCTGACCTAAAGCCTCGAGAATAAACCAAATAACTCAACCCTATTTCAGGTCTGAGCATCACACAGGTATTCCCTTCAAGAATAGGTTATCAAGGTCGATTTTAGGGTACATACAAAATAGAGGAAGAAACAGAGCTTTAACAAACTGAGAAGGGAGCCTATTTATCGAAGAGAGAGAGGAAGTGTCTTCATGAAGTCAAACCCACGTGAATTATAGAAGTCCAAAAAGTCAAGCCATTTAAATATCTCACAAGGTTTACATCCTAGCCTTTGATTTAATCTAAGGGTCAAAATTAATTCCAATGAGAACCACTTAAAACCTATATGAACAATTTGTCCTTCAATATTGCTTCCAACATCCCTTGTGGTACATTCTGGTCTGAGTATGAATGAGGTGTAAAATGGATGTCCCCTTAACATTTGAAACTTTGCATCTCCCAAATGAACTGCAATCATTGTTAAATATATTCATGTATAATGCTATGAATTAAGCCAAATGAACAGGGGTCTACACCTGTACATGAAGCATGATTGATAATGCTAATGCATATTAGTAGCACAGGTATTCAAAGCACAGTACATCTCTTGTGGAGCATTTCATAGAAATTTCAACTATTACACCCCACCCCACCTCATGAAAACATGGAAATGGAAGAAAGATATGACACGTGCACCCACGAAGATAGAAGATCGGCCGTTGAAGGTAAAATTTAAACAAACATGTTTCATCGATCTAACTTAAGTTTTACATGGAGTGATTCAACGTGATAATAAACATGCAGAGGTCTACTCATCATGTATTTGTGAAAATTACGAACGTGGTAGGTCTTTGATAGACCATGAATCGAGTTTGCACTGGAGAGGTGTGGAAGATTAAATGCTAAATAATAAATGTATATTATCTCCAACGCAGTAAACTTTTAAGCGTAGTGTTTGGTACTAAGAGAGAGCAAAATTCCCTTTTTTCCGTTGTCCATTAATATGTGGTTTAAACCTAGTATAGTATACAGAAAATAAGATATTAATAGCTAAGATTGTGCATTGGTGGTACAATCTTCCTCGTGAACTGCCATTTGACCTAGTACTGGAGACACAGGAGAAGGAGGAGAAGAAAAATCAGAAGCAGCAGAAGAATACGACGTCGAATCAGAAGTAGTCAATGTCGACGAAGAAGAAGCTATTTCAATGAGCAAATCCACAAAAGCACCAACTATAAACCCATGATTCATCTCTCCATTCATCCTCAAATACCATTCCAACAATTCCTCTAAGCATTCCCAGTCCTTCAATCCATGAGTCTCCACCATTTCTTGCATTGATTCTTTGAAATCCAAGTAAGGATCATCTGATTCCATTGACAAGACAACACTTTCTTCGAACGGCAAAACTTCTTTATTCGTAATTTTCGCCTCGTCTAAGATCGAACTTGTGTCTCCTGCAGGCTTGAACAACAACCTGCTGCTTTCTGATCTCGCCCCGCGAATAATCATCTCCACTGATTGATCCCCTCCTCCTGAATTCTCCTCGGACTCGGTCGAAAAGCTAGCACACTCTGAGGAATTCGTGAACCAAGACTCCGTTG
Source organism: Fraxinus sp. 1973-6204 (assembly GCA_903798365.1). NCBI lineage: Eukaryota > Viridiplantae > Streptophyta > Magnoliopsida > Lamiales > Oleaceae > Fraxinus > Fraxinus sp. 1973-6204. The sequence goes on along the minus strand of CAIGRR010199646.1, from coordinate 10,875 downwards.
TTTCTACCCCATTAGAGGGATCGAAAAAAACCGAATTAACCGTCTTGAAAATGTCGTCGTCCCTGGCTCGAAAAGAAAGAGTCTTTGGCTGCTTGCATGAGGGCCATTCCCATGTCTGCTTATTTTCTTCTTTGTTCTTGAATATAGAAGGAATCAGCTTCATTTTTGCTTGAACAAACTATGAGAGAGTTGGGTTTCTTAACTTCTTTGGATATTTCAAGCTGTTAGGTCCCTTTAGGTTGTGGTATTAATTGTGATCAGACGGATTAGTGGGGGTGGGGTGGGGTTGGGGGAAGGTATAAAGGAGAGGTGGGAGGAAGGTGGAAAGAAAATGAGGACTTGTAGGACATCTCATGTCTGTATTAAATGAATATAAATGCAAGCTCACAACAAATGGAAGCACTAGTACTTATTTTTTTATATATATAATTAATGTTTCATTTGTTAAGTTTAATGTGGTCAGACTGCTAAATGCAACCTCCCATTGTTTGATAAGTATCCAATAATATACTCTCTTTTTGCTTCTTATAATTCATTTGTATAATTCATGTCTGAATTATTATAATATCTGCACAAACTACACTGAAGATTTGTATGTTATAGCCTATTACAATAATTCTTTCTTGTAGGTTCTGAGAACCAATACATGCGACTTTGGTTAGAATAAAAGATATATAAAAGAAAATTATAAAATAACAAGGTTTTTTACCGGTTACAACGGTCACTGTAAATTTTCATGTGGATTACAGTAATTTTTGTGAAGAGTCAACCATGAATGACAATTTTTAACCGCGACTAGAAGACGATATTATTTACGAAAAAATGAAACATTTGAGTTCAAATGAGTAAAGTTATATATTCAAGTTTCCTAAAATGTGTGTACATTTATCTTTGATGTATAGAGAGCCAATTATAAATTTTCCCAAATAAGTAGAAACAAATATGTATTTTCTATTTATTATTTTGCCTTTATGTCAGTGCCTTATAGTCTAATCTTACTTAACTAATTATTAAATTTGCATTAAATTATGCTAAGAATCAATATGAGGAAATAGAAGTAGTTTATGACATATTTGGTACAATAAATTGATTAATGTTAGATGATATAAAAAATAAATAAATTATAATCTATTCCTGTGAAATCTTAAATTACAGACACTATCCCTGACAAAATCTCTTTTGAAATTGGAATGCATCTATTTTTGATGTATCCAGTCTAAGGAAAGTGAACATGCAGGGTATAAATCAATCACCATAAGAGAATAAAAAAGAAAAATAAAAAATAAAAAAAAAATAGAAGAATCCCACCCCTGCAATTTCCTAAAATGAAGAAGTAAATTTATCACTTGATCGATTGCACCAAGCCCTAGATGTTAACGTTTCTGACCATCTGATTTGATTACTGTGGCACAGTAACATGTGAAGGACAAGTTGGTACACCAGAAGCAGATGATTGTATCTCTATTGGGGCAAAATTCCAACATCGGCAAGAAAAAAAGGCAAATATCATGTGGGATATTAAATGCAAGCATACTTCCCCTTGCCAAACTATTTAAGAGGTATGAATGTTTGATAAAGCTGAGGTGACATCTCATTACAAGGGTTGTGGTATACGGAACCTCTGATCTTTGATGCATTGTACGTTGATGATTTATTTGGTAAAGTAGACTGAACAATTTGTTCATTGTACAATCGAGTCTGATTGAAGGAATTCATCAAGTTTTTCTGAGCAACACGACTTTCTTCCTTATCAAATAACTCTTTTGTCTCTTTTGTTGAGGGTTGGATACGCGCTTTGCATACTATTGTGAAATGGATTGCGCTTAGAGGATTAGGAAGATGCTCTAATACGGCCAAAAATTTCCCCCCAAAAAAAAAAAAGTAAAGTAAAGAAAAAGCCAAAGAACAAGAATGGAAAATAAAGCAAGGAAAAGAAAACTTAGTACAAATTTATTAAAAAAGTATTTTTGTTTTTCTAAACATACTTTATTAGTTGAGGGTACATGATTTGCAGGCAATAATTGAATAGTCAATTAATTGAATAGTTCATATATACTAATCAAGTATTCAAGTTGACTCTAAGAAATCAACCCTCTTCATGGCGTGCTTTGGATCATAATATCATATTGTTACCATAAATAAACCAAAAGTTTGGTATTTGAATATATCTTATGTAAGGATAGAAGGTCAAATGAACGGCTACATATATAAATAATTAAATATTTAATTATCTATGATTCGATACTGAACATTTATATAGAAATAATTCTTTCAAATTTGTAATGAAGAGTTCTTACATTTCGTTTGTATCATAGAAATAACTTGTCTATAATTTTGGCGGTGACTTCAAGAAAATAAGTGTCTCAATGTCTAAATCGTTTTGGTGTTCTAAGAGTATTTTAGATTGAATATGAGACAATATGCTAAAGAAAAGCGATATGCAACATTTTCTTTAAAAAATAATGATGGGCGAAAAACTTGATTTTATAATGAAAATAACTCGTCTCTAATTTTTGGGAAGCAATATTATTCACACACACAAACAAGATACAAGCCTCAATGTCTAAATCTTTCTACATTAAGAAAGAGCGACACATTATTTTTAAAAAGTGAATAATGCTTCCTAAGTGTAAATCTTTTCTATGTTAAAATAAATAGGACTGATTATAATTAAGAAATAGTGACATGGAAAATGTTTATCTGTCATGCTCCAAAGTTTATTATTTGGTGTGTCCGACATTAATTAGATTGAACATGACCAAACATAAATACTAAAAATAATGTGTGAAATGTTACCCTTCGGGGTAGCCGAGGTGGTGGAGCAGGTGAACGCGGAGATCGAAGGTCACGAGTTCGAATCCCCTGCCAACACTTCCTCGATCGAGTCTGTCCCACCGGGCTAGCCTAGTGCAGTTTATCTCTCCCGTGTGTGGTTTGCGGGCTACTGCACATAGAGTGAGGTTTACCCAGTGCTACTCGTGTGCAGTTTATCTCTCCCGTGTGTGGTTTGCGGGCTACTGCACATAGAGTGAGGTTTACCCAGTGCGTACTCACGAGTAGCAACTGTAGGTTCATACGTCAAAAAATAATAATAAGAATAATGTGTGAAATGTTTGCCGATATTATGTGCTCATGTTCTAATAGTACAAATTTAGGTGCAAACCAACTACAATACACTTGTAATAACAATAATAAGTCAAGGCAAGCCTACCTACTGTTGAAATAATTGAGTTGGAGCAAAATAGGGCAATCATTTTTTTTTAGACAAAAAACATGTGCGCTACATAAGATTAAGCCCACGTTAGGTCAGTACATTAAAATCTCAGTCAAAGTCAACAATTAATTTTAATTATATATTGTATGAGATCGATAACTTTTCAATCATATATTCCTTCAACTTTTATCAAAATTTACTAAAAAATTAATATTTTATTAAATCAAACGGGGGCTAAATCTATTAAATCATCTAACCATTTTGGTTAGACAATCAATTTTATGTGGTTAATAAGCACAAAATCGGTTGAAAGAGTTTTTGTCTATTACTAACAAACGTCAATTTATGTGGCCCGAATATTTCTATTGCAGGAAGTAATGTGAATAGCAATTACTTGTTGTCACCGATATAAAAGGTGAAGAAAAAGGCCCCCCCTACTCCCTTTTTGTCCACATAAATGACACGACGATCAACCATAAATACCTTCTTTACAATATTTCTACCATTTTTGTTTCTTGTCTTTTTACTATAATATATATATTTATGTTATTTTAAATCAAATTAATGTTTTAGTACAATGTTTTTCTCACCCTCACCCTCACAATCATTTTTTTATAATACTCTCTAAAATTAATATTTTGGTGCCAAATTAAACGTCTTTAAGGGGAGAATGGATATCATCCAACTTCGCAGAAATTATTTGGTATCACAATTTTAGTTTAGATAGACTAAGTGTCATTAAATAAAATATACAATTAAATAAATCACATAATTTCACATTTAATTAAACATATCACATAATGCATATAAATTGGTGCTCTAACCGTACTAGTGTTAGATAACATTATTCTTAAATATACTTCACAAACTATCTGGATATGAATTTTGTGATATAACTGTAATGAAACTCGATGGTCATCTCATTTTTCCAAATGTAATGATTATTTTTTTTCATTTTTTAAGGCAAATGACGTGTATCTCTATTCATTATATTTTAAATCAAATGAAGAAATCATTCATACATTACTTTACATAAGCTCCATTATATATATGAATTTTTTGGACTCATCGCTAAGATATTAGTAATTGCAAGATAATTTAAGTGACTAAAAGAATCTTCAAGAAGCTCTATTTTTAAAGAGCATAATTTGCAATTTAGAGAGCATCTATAAATTTAGAAAGTACAAATTTTTAAAATATTCCAACAGCATCTTTAGCTTTTACACTTAATTTTACGAATCAAACTATGGGTACAGAGAATTTTTTACTGAAAGTTGACCGAATACACACAATACATGGGTCCCATTGTTTTTAACAATATTTAATTTATGTGAGCCCTGCCTCCTCATGTAAGAGAAATTTAAAATTCTGAAAAAAATCTGTAATTTTCTTCTTGTACTTGCATCATTTTTGTAATTTTACTACTTCCAATATGTTTTTATTATTTTTTTCTTATATTTTTTTACCAGCTTCCTTTCAAATTATTATATTATTTTCCTTCATTTTCTTTGTATATACTATTTAATTGGGTCAATATATGGAACATTGAAAATTGAAATATTTTGAATGCATTTAATTATAGAAAATAGATTTAAATATTCAAATTTGGATAATCAAACTCATTCTCTATTTTAATATGTTAATTTTAAGAGTTTCCTGAAACATACTTTCAATGATTGATTTTTTAAAATAGAGAACATTTCACTTTAGAGATGCTTTAACTCTTAATTAACTTATTTAGGCATATGATCTACCTATACAATAAAACCCTGTAGATTGATTATTGAAACCATTCAAGTAGGAAATGCTTGGCAACAAAAAGAAAGCTTCAAAACTAGTAAGAATAGGATGGAAAGGAGAAAAGAACAGCAACCACTTTATAACTCAGGTTTATTAATGTCCCCCACCCCTTCCATAGTGATAGGGACTTCGAATCTTATTTCACAATCATGAGTACCACCAAATATTCCTGCTAAATTATTGAACAATTCTTGACATTTTATGGATAGAATTATAACATATATGTGTCCCCAAGGGAATAAAATTTACAGCTAATAATGTAAATAATGAGCATTTTAGATAATTACTTATTAGCAACAATAAGCTAGTGTGAGAATGTATTCATTTTCATGGCAAATTGGCAAAACTAAAGTTGGATTACTGCTAAATAAAATTGAAGAAAGAATAAAAATAATATTTTTCTGTAAGTAGTGCTCAAGGCATCTCTAATGGGAGTGTGAATTGCAGTATAAAGTGAGTCACATCTTCCCAACATGTTTATATAGGGAAAAAAAAAAGTGAGAATGTTTAGCACACACTCCATGTGTGGATGGTGTTCTAGACATCCTTCACTTAATTGTTTTTATAATTTATCTCGGTTGGAGAGTGTCCAATACAAGCTCCATTTAATTTTTTTTTTTAAATAATTTACATCTTGACTATTTCATTATCCTCCCTCTTGAACATGTACAATCTACAATTCCATTGGAGATGTTTTCCTTTTTTCCCTCATTTCGTTTTCTACATTTATAATAGTCCACATTGTTGCACTGAAAATGCTCTTACACATCTACGGTCAATGCGACAATCGGTCACTGTTACATTCTCTAATGAATCAAAATGTATTCAAAATTTATTGAAAAAATATGACAATAACTTTGTCGCCAAGTAGATCTTGACGGTAAGACTGCTTACAAATAGCATTACATGATAAGAAAATTTGTTAATTTTGACTCCGTATTGTCGTGAACAAGTGCAATGTCCTTTATGAACCAAGATATATATTGTAGTATGCCATACAATTACAGAAACAGATAAAAATGTATAATTCACAGAAGTACGATCAGAAGTCAATTATGCATGTAGATTACATAAAATAAATTCACTACATATGGTGCAAATGTATTATAGTTTATTGTTTTTCAATATCAACATCGTATTGTTTCTTTGTTCAAGAAAAGGATTATAAACAAAAAACAAGTCCTATAAAACAAAGAAACACAGTAAATCAAGATCAATAAATCAATGTAAAGCTCCCATTTTTTTCTTATATCTTATATGAAAAAGTTAAAAAGATAAACAAGAGTAAGAAATAACAGTCAATTACATAATCAAGAAACATATAATTTTATATACACACAGTTGCCACAATATCTTAACTAGATTTGGTATCTCCACAAAAATCAATATGGTAGTTCCAAAACGGTTTATAATGCAAACGAAAAGACACTTCGCAGTCCCCACTATAAAATTAATTTCTATTATAACTACTCCATAAGAACCACCATCATTAACTCCTAAGTTGCAAAATCAAATTCCAGGTAAGTTCCAGCAAATTTTATCTTTCCCTTTTCAATTTCTGTAGTTCATATTGAAAAAAAATATTTATCTACTAATTTTTTAAAGGTGTTATAAATATATTCTACACACCTTTTTTTGTGTGTTTTTATTTCAATAAATGCATAAAATAGACTCATAGAAAGATATCTTTCTTTGAATATGTAGTATAGGTTTTTAACTTCTCAGTCATAGATTATTCAAGATTTTAAAATCCTAACACAGATTTTTTTGTGCTTTCTTTTTTCATCTATACCAATCTAGTTTTTTTAGTTTCTTCATTTTTTCTATTAGCATTCGAGATACTATATATTTGGTTAGCTTTAAGCACTTGATGAGACTAAAGATTTATCGAAAACAATTATGCGGAAACAAATTGGATCAAAAAAATCAAAAACCTATAAATCGAGATCATACATCTGGCTATTGATTATATTCCACAAGCTTTTGTGTTATCCAGGTTAGGCACTTCCGAGCTCTCCAACACTCCGAATTTAATGGTGTTTATTTTGTATTTTCTGTTGTTTGATATGTTTGAACTTAGGGATCAAACCCGTCAATATAGAGCCAAGCCACCATCCAGTTATGGCTTAAGTTACCATTTTTCCAACCAACAGTGGAATTAAGACTCCTATAAATGTCGAAACTAATTCGATGAATGTTGGACCATCAATAAATGGGAAGAAACGATTGTTGAAGAAATGGGATGAAACAGATCTATTACATTCTCACTTGGTCCATACATTCAACCTAATGTCTCAATTCCATCGATTGTCCTTCTTAATAAATAAACACATAAATCATGGCGATGAGTCATCTAATAATGAGTTTTATCTTCCATGTATTACAATATATTTAGTACTCCAAGAATTATTCTTTATATGGGTAACAATATTTAATGAAAAAGACCCTATGTCGTATTCTTGGTCTTACAAAGATGTGTTTTCTCAAATAGATTAAGACGCGCAAGAATATGAGAAACTATCACAACAAATAAGAGTTTCATACAAAATTGTATATACCATTAAATAGTGGAACCAAGTCCCATTTTCTCTATATGATAATTGAGTTTCAATGATGGCATGCCTTCAGTCAAAGGATCAGCAATCATCAATTCTGTACTTACGTGTTCAATGACCACTTTCTTTTCTCTAATGCATTCCCTTATGGTAAATACTTAATGACTATATGTTTACTTCAAATACCACTTTTGTTGTTCTTAATCATAAAGACAGTAGCAAAATTTTCGCAGTAAATTCTCAATGGCCTAGAAACAGAATCCATAACTTTCAACTCAGATATGAAACTCATAATCCATACACCATGCGAAGTAGCCTCAAACAAGAAACAAATTTAGCTTCTATAGTGAAAGTAGTAGTCAAGGTTTGCTTGGCATTCCTCCAAGATATAGCTCCACCAGCGATCATAAAAATATACCATGATGTTGATTTATATGAATCAACACAGCCAACAAAGTCTGAATATGAGTATCTAATCACTTCCAGATTATTCGTCTGTTTATACTTGAGCATGTAATTTTCGATTCCTTCAAGGTACCTCCTTAATTTCTTTGCTACTCTCCAGTGGTCCAAGTCTGGATTATTTTGATATCGTCATAATATTCCTATAACAAATGCAATGACAGGCATTGTGCAGACTTGAGCATATATCGAGCTTCCGACAGCGGAAGCATATGGAATGTTCTTCATTTGTTCCATTTCTAGATCATTTTTTGGGCATTGGTTCAAAGTGAACTTATCACCCTTTACAATGTAAGCTACACTTGGCGAACAATCCTTCATCCGAAATATCTCTAAAATTTTGTTGATATACGTTTCCCGATACAGATCCAAAATACCTCATAATCTGTCTATATGAATCTTAATGCCAATAACATAAGATATCTCACCCATATACTTCATATCAAAATGTTTATAGAGGAATTGATTCACCTCATGCAACAAACATTTATTATTGGTTGCAAGTAAAATGTCATCTACGTATTAAATAAGAAAATAAATCTTACTCTCAATAACCTTCTGGTATATACGTTGATCCATGGGATTTTCATCAAAATCGAATGAAGAAATTACTCCATGAAATTTAAAATACCATTGATAGGACGCTTGTTTTAGACCGTATATAGATTTTTTAAGCTTACAAACCAAGTGCTCACCATCATTAGAGAGTAATCCTTTAGGTTGTTTCATACTCTTTTTCTAAATCCCCATTGAGAAATGTTGTTTTCAAATCCATTTATTGTAGCTCAAGGTCAAATTGGGCTACTATGCCAAATAATACGTAGAGAATCTTTCTTAGATACCGGAAAAAAGGTCTCTGTGTAATCGATTCCCTCCTTGTGAATGAATCACATAACAACAAGTCTCGCCTTGTATCTCTCAATGTTACATCATGAGTCTTTCTTAGTCTTAAAGACACATTTACATCCAATAGCTTTGGCACTACTAGGCAACTAAACAAGATCCCAAACTCCAATACTCTTCATGGAGCTCATTTCTTCCTTCATGAAATTGTATCACAATTATGACTCATTATAACTCATGACCTGTGAAAATGATTCAGGATCATTTTCGGCTCCAATGCTGTAGTCAGGTTCTTATAGATACACTTCATAATCATTAGGAATTGCTGACATTTTTGTTCTAATAGATCTTCTTAATGTTGTACTATCATCTTCTAGAGAAGCTTGTGGTTCAACTTTTTGTTCAGAAAGTTCTTGTAATTCCTAAATTACCTGATCTACTTAAATGTTGGCAGTAGCTTGTAGAGTTTCAATGATTGGTTGTTCGACACCTGTTTTTACATGAGGGGTACTGTGAACTATGACCAATCTATCACCAGAGGTGGAAGGTTGAGATTCTAAATGATTATGTTTAGTAACTTTGTTCCTAATTTGATCACTCCCACTTGTTAAGTCATTCTCAAGAAACTTAGCGTTTTTTTATTCCACAATCTTAGTGCTATGAGATGGACAGTAAAATTTGTACCCTTTAGACCTTTTGGCATATTCAATGACAAGGGCACTAACGGTCTTTGGGTTCAACTTCTTCTCTTGTGGATTATAGATTCTCAATTCAGATGGATATCCCCAAACGTGCATATGTCGTAAACTTGGTTTCCAACCTTTCAATAATTCAAATGGTGTCTTTTGGACAGCCTTGGTTGGAGATCAAGTTTCGTGAAAAAAGTTGGAACATATCAAAACAAAGCCACTACTTAAAAGTTAAAATGCATGTTCCTATAGCCTCTACATGTGAGCCCATCTTGTCTTCACATAAGATATTTTGCTCACTTTCCACGACTTCCTTATTTTATGCATACCGTGTAAGGAGTTTGCAATGTAGATTGTAGATCCAGAGTCAATCAATCAGGCATTAATATTTACATTAACCATAATAGATTCATAAAAAAAAAAAAAAAATAGGTTGGATTACATTTATCCGCAAGCCATTTATTGAATTTTGCGCAATCTTTCTTTATTGTCAATTCTTCTTACAGAAGTAACACTTGACCTCTTTCTTGATATCAGCTTGGGGTGGTATTTTACCTTTCTCCTTCTAATTAGAATGAGTCTTTCCCTTCCCACGGGTTGTAGTAAGCATTACACTTTCACCTTGTTCAGTTATCAGCCTCCCTTCTTTTTGAACACACATAGTCATTAATTCATTTATTGACCATTTATCCTTATATGTGTTGTACGAGATTTTGAAAGGTCCGTATTGTTGTGGGAGAGTATTCAAAATGTAGTGCAAAATGAAGGATTCAGACATCTCAACGTCGAGTTTCTTAAGTTGAATCATAATTACTTTCATCTACATAATGTGCTCGTGCAAACCCTTCACGTTGGTGAGCTTTAAAGATGAGAACTTCATTATAAGAGCGCTTGCTAATGTCTTATATGAAGTGACGAATGGATCATCAATGGTCTTTATCAAGTCTTGAACCTTGTCATGCTAATTTAAGGAACCACGTATATCTACAGAAATTTCAGTTTATATGAACATAACGCTGAGACGATTAGATCGCTCCCATTTTTTCATAAAGCACGACGTCTGCTACAGTGCTAGTATCGGTGATTTTAGGTGGTTTGTCTTTCCTAATAGCATAATCAATATCCACCCACCATAAATGGAGAAAAATGATTTACTTCCATACTTTATAGTTATCATCCTTTAATTTGAGAATATCGCAACGAATATCAAAGAAATTAGCAGGTTGTGAAACTGCGTAATATTTAAATTGTTTATGTTAAAATTGAGGTTTAATTGAATAGATTGCATGTTTTATCATTATAAATCATGCTA
>CAIGRR010199617.1:0-14101 GCA_903798365.1 Fraxinus sp. 1973-6204 | reverse complement strand
GTTCGAGCTTTTTTTTTTTCCGGCTCGGGCTCGGCTCGGCTCGGCTCGTTGACACCACTACCTCTAATCAACTTTTTGGTAAAGTCTCGAACCCGAAGACTATACCTTTAATTTAATTTTTTCTGGTGCCGATCTCAAGCATTATTTCAAGACTTCTTAATCCTGGATTGACCTTTTTTGAATGGTCATGCTCGGGCACTTTTTGAGGTGCCTTCTCATGGCGAGTTTTAAAGTGCTTGTTTGGTCTTTGGGGTGCATGCTCGTAGCATGTTTTTAGGTACCTGTTCGTGACAAGTCTTTTGACGTGGATTCTCATGGCATGTCTTGAGGTGTTCACTCACATCATGCCATAAGGTGTCTGCTCGTGACAGGTCTTTTTTTAGCTCATGCCCGAGCATGCCTTGAAGGTGCCTACTCGTGATAGGTCTTTGGGAAAAATACTTGGGAGAAAAAAAAAATTTGTTGGGGGCGTTCCCAACGGTTACTTCATATAAACTTCCATATGATCTAGAACAAGTGTAGGCTCGCATGCCTTGATGAATGAACTAGTAAAAAAATGCATGGGGCATGCAAGCTCGATGAAAAATTAAACTAACTATAAACAAGAAAAAATGCATCGGGCATGCAAGCCCAAGAAATAAAAGTAAACTTAACTAAATTAAAGAGATAAGGTGAGGACCACTACTTGTAATAAATTTTGAGGTTGTCAGCATTCTAAGACCTTGGTAATGGTTTTCTGGACATATCCCTCAAGTTGTAAACTCCTCCTCGAAGTTGTCTAATGACTTCATAAGGTCCTTCCTATGCCTGGACAAGTTTACCCGGGGCATGACCTGCGGCCTCGGCCCTTCTGAGCACTAGATTTCCAACCCTAAATCTCTTGGGTTTGACCTTGCTATTAAAATATCTGGTCGTCCTATTCTTATAAGAGGCCACTCGCAGTGCAACCTATTTGCGTGCCTCCTCTAGGAGGTCGAGATGTTCAGTGGTATGTTCTCCGGTACTTTGCTCTAAATACCTCAATATCGGAAGGCTAACTTCAACTGGAATGGTGGCCTCTAACCCAAAAGCTAGCATGAATGGGGTTTCATATGTTGTTGTCTTGTGCGAAGTCCTATAAGTCCATAATATAGAGGGTAACTCGTCGGGCCAGTTACCATGAGCACCTTCAATCCTTGTGTAAAGGTCTTGCAATATAATCATGTTAGTCACTTCGGCCAGGCCATTACTCTGAGGGTGTGAAACTGATGTTAATCGATGATCTATCCCAAGATTGGTGCAAAAATTCTGGAACTGTGCTTTGTCAAACTGCCTCCCATTGTCCATTATGAGCACCTTAGGTATCCCGGACCTATATATGACAAATTTCCAGATGAAAGAACTTGGCTTGGGCTCCGAGATAGTTGCTAGAGGTTTTGCTTCTGCCTACTTTGTGAAATATTCTTCAGCTACTGCAACGAACTTTAACTGTCCTCTTGCTATTGGAAAGGGCCCGAGGATGTCGACTCCCAATTATTGGAAAGGGGTTGAACTGTTTATAGGGGTGAGTTCTTCAACAGGAATATGAATTATGTTTCCAAACCTCTGACACTTATCACGCTTTTTTACATATTCTGGGGCGCCTTTCTTCATTGTTGGCCAATAATATCCGTACCTTATGAGTTTGAAAGCCAGAGCTCTAGTTCCTTGATGATTTCCACATAAACATTCATGAACTTCGGCTAGAGCCTGTACTGATTCAAAGGACCTGAAGCATCGAAGATATGGAAGTGTAAAACTTCTGTGGAATAGGACTCTTTGGATCATGCAATACCGGAGTGCTCTAGATCGGACGCTCCTCGCTTCTCTTGGATCCTTGAGGAGGTTTCCATTAGTTATTAACTCAACTATGGGGTCCATCCATGGGGGGCTCATTATCAATGTCCATGCTACCCAATTCCCGACCTATGCTAGGCTTTGTTACCATTTTGATGTGCACCGTCCTGTCAAGTCTATCCATTCCCATGAATATGAGTCTTGATAATGCGTTTGCCTTACCATTATCAGCCCGGGCAATCTTTAGAATATCGCAATCCTTGAATCGTCTCTGAAGATCGTACACTTTTAAGCAATATAAGCTCATCTTTTCTTTCGAATGATCCATCAATCTGCCCAACGAACAGTTGTGAATCACTAAAGACCTTGACGTATTCAATGCCCAAGCTATTAGCAAGTTCGAGATCAATGACAACAGCCTAATACTCCGCCTCATTGTTAGTAGCTTCAAATTCGAATCTGAGTGCCCACTGTGGTTCAGTTAGCTTATCCGGACTGTTGATTATAACCCCTGCCCCGAGCCCGATGAGTTTGATGCCCTGTCAATGAATATTTCCCAAGTATTCGCCGTAGTGCTCGAGATGTTCCCTGGCCCCGAGGCACATGGATGAGCTCTGCGATAAAGTCTGTTAGTACTTTTCCCTTGGTAGAAGGTCGGGGTTTGAACTCTATATCAAATTCACTAAGTTCAATTGCCTACTTCAACAATCTTCCTGAAACTTCCGACTTTTAAAGTATCGTCTGAGTGGCTGGTCCGTGAGCACTACAATGGGATGTGATTGAAAATATTACCGTAGCTTTCGAGTTGCCATTACTAATGCAAAGGCAAGTTGTTCTGCCAATGTGTACCTTGTCTCTGCATTAAGTATTACCTTACTTACATAGTAGATATGTTGTTGGGCCTTCTTCACTTTTTTTACCAGCACACCGCTCACCGCATTTTGAGATACGGCCAGGTACAAGTATAATGTATCCCCGGGCTCAGGCTTTGTGAGGACTGGAGGAGTTGCCAATGTTTGTTTAAGTTCCTAGAGAGCTCTTTCACATTCCTCATTCCAACTGAAACCTTGATTGCCTCTAAGAAATTTGAAGAAGGGAAAGCATCTGTCTGCAACTCTAGACATGAACCTATTCAGGGCAGCGACCCGACCTGTCAACTTTTTAACCTCTTTCTTGCTCCTGGGTGATTCCATGGATAATAAGGCCCGTATTTTGTCTGGATTCTACTTAATCCCCCTATACGCGATCATGAATTCTAAAAACTTTCTCGATGCCACCCTAAAAGCACACTTTGCTTGGTTTAACTTCATCTTGTATCTTTTCATTGTAGAGAATACTTCCTCTAGGTCGAAGACTTTGTTGACAAGTATCTGATATATTGTCCCTGCATTCTTCAAACCAAATGGCATGACCCTGTAGCAATATATGTCGGAGTCAGCGATAAAGTATGTCTTTTCTTGGTATTCTTCAGCCATAAGGATCTGGTGATAGCTCGAGAATGCATCAAGAAAGCTGTACAACTTGTGGCCTGAGGTACTATCCACCAAGTTATCAATCCGAGGCAGATGATAACTTTCTTTTGGGCACGCCTTGTTGAGATCTATGAAATCGATACATACCCTCCACTTACTATTAGCCTTCTTGACAGGAACAACGTTGGTGAGCTAATCTGGATATTGGACCTCCCTAATGAACTGAGTATTGACGAGTTTGTTGATCTCTTTGCATATTACCTCTCGTCTCTCCGGTGCAAACTGCCTCTTCCTCTGCTTTACTGGCCTGGCATCATGCTTTACATTTAGTTTATAGACCACAATATCGGGGTCTATCCCCAACATGTCCTCAACCCTCTATGCAAGTACATCCATGTTGCAAGACAAATACTTGATAAGTTCATCCCTAAGAGCGGAGTCAAGATCCCGACCGATGGTTACCTTTTTGTCATGCTCGAGCTCTACCAAATCTTCCAGTGGTGCAAGCCTATCTTAAAGCTCGAGCTAGAGCTCAGGTGTGGATAACTGCATGACGTCAGTGCTCAAGCCTTAAATGCTCGTAACATAACACTTCCTCGCCGCTGTCTGATCCTTGCACACAACTCCTACACCATGACTTGTTGGAAACTTCATAGCAAGGTGAGATATGGATACTATAGCCCTGATCTTGTTGAGTAGTGGTCTTCCAAGGATGGCGTTGTATGCTACAGAGGTTCGAACCACATGAAAAGGTGTAATTTCCGTTATCTGCTTCTGGTCTGAGCCCAAAGTTAAGGAAAGGTCAACAATACCTTCCAGAATGATTGTTCCGCCCCTAAACCCCTGGATGGGGGGTCTTGACCATCTTGATTTGGTTAGTAGAAATTCCCATCTTCACATAGGTGTCATTGGACAATACATTGGCGGCACTCCCATTATCCACAAGTATTATGCTGACTTCAAAGTTTGCTATTATGACGGATATGACTAAGACATCGTCAAGAGGAAATGTCATGCCCTCCAAATCCTTTGATCCAAAGACGATATCCTCTGTGTTGTAAAGAATGGTCTCCTGGGGTGAACCATATTGTCGAGCATAGTGTTTCGTCCATTTCTAGAATCTCTTCCCGACGCTATCCCCAAACTATGATATTAATTGTACCAGTCGTGGTTTTGCTACCTCTTCCTGAGCCCGAGGTTCTTCATTTGTTATGATCATTTCTTGGACGTTTATCATGTCTGACATATGTCTTTAAGTATCATATTCTAATCAGTGCCTTAATCTCCTACTGTAATGTTATGCATTTCTCAATTGTATGCCTATGATCCCAGTGGAAGTCACAATACTTGCTCTTGTCTCTGGTCTCTGGGAAAGATCGCAACCTAGGAGGTCACTTAAGCTCCTTCATGTCCCTGATCTCTATCAGTATGTTAGACTTAGAAGTGTTCAGACGGGTAAACAGCCTAGGTGATCCTTCCTGCCTCTGCTTGCCTCGAGCATGATCCTGTCGCATGTTCGGCTCGTGTACTCTTGAGTTGGGACATTTCAGAGCTCGGACTAGCTTTCATAGCCTTCTCCATGTTGATGTACTTTTCTCCTCGGGTTAAAAACTCTGTCACTGACTTCGAGGGTGTCTTAGATAAAGACATTCTGAAAGCTTTACACCTTACCGCATAGGTTAGAGCCGAAACCGCTGCTGTAATGTGAAGGTCGGGTATCTGTAATCTCTCTTTGTTGAATCTTGTCATGAAGTTATGTAAGGTCTCATTAGGCCCCTGCCGGAGCTACATGAAGGTGGATGCTGTCTTCTTGATGCGCTTACTACTTGTAAAGATGGCGGAGAACTTATCAGCAAGGTCANCTTGTCATGAAGTTATGTAAGGTCTCATTAGGCCCCTGCCGGAGCTACATGAAGGTGGATGCTGTCTTCTTGATGCGCTTACTACTTGTAAAGATGGCGGAGAACTTATCAGCAAGGTCAGAGAATGACGATATAGAGTTAGGCTCCAATGTGGCGAACCAATCCCTGGTAACGTTGGTCTATGTTTGAGGAAAGACCTTGCAATTACTTGATCTGGCGCAACCTGTAGGTTCATGATGTCTGTGTAAACATTAAGATGGTTGATGGGGTCGGTGGTCCCATCATACTCCTTCATGCGGGGGAACTTGAACCTGTACGGGAGGGGATATGAAAGAACTTCTAGCGTGAACGGAGTGTTAGGGGTGAACCCTGTCGCTCCCTTGGTATTTTATTGTAGTCTTGCTGCGATCCCATCTTGAATGATCTGTGCGAGCTCGCATGAGTCCATGGTAACCATCTCGAGGCCGAGGCTATTGGAGGTATGCCCGAGGCCCCAGATCCACCATTGTCATGGGCATCACGGGTGTCCCGAGCTCGAGGATCGTTCATGAAATCTTCTAATTGGGCCGATGTAGTCTCCGGTGTTAGAGCCTAGGGAATGTTTCTCTGGCTGAGTAGTTAGGTTAGTGTTACAACTTGCTGACGGAGTTCTTTGAATGCTCCAGCGGTAACCACTGCTGGTTGAGGAACCGGTATTGCTGATGACTCTTCTTGATGGAACTGGGGCTCTATAACAGGGGGTTGGTCTAGAGCAAACGAGCTTGCAAGAGGAAGGCCTGAAAGTGTATTCACCATGACTTTTGGTAGCGATTCCCACAGACGGCGCCATGATGCTACCAAAAATCGCACCTGTTGAATTTCGAGCTTGACGATTGAGAATTAGCACGAATGAGATCTTCCGGTACCTAAAACAAAGACGTTGAGGTGTGTCCTCGTCGCCCCTCCGATACCTAAGTCAGAAAGACAATTTGGAGAGGAAATATATGCTGAAAATATGTGTGTTAAAACGTACCTGAATAATGATCCAAGACTCCCTATTTATAGAGTTAGGTAGTAGTGGACTCCTAGTAGGACTCGTCACCTTATTTTTGGAATGACTTATGGTAAGAGTTAGTACTGGATTTAAACTAGAAGTCTTACCTTACCTTACCTGTAACTTATTCCAAGATAGACTCCTTATAGTCCTAGAATTCCTTGCATATTGGCAATTGGATAGGGTTGGAGTTCCTACGGGTGATGACTACCAATGTCCAATTACAGAAAACCTTGGGAATTGGTTAAGGCAAATGCCCGACCTTAGTGATCCTAATGACGACCAATGTAATTTTGCAGGTATTCACAGGATAATCCTCGACATAGCCCGAGGACTAGGGGCCCTATATTGTATGTGGGAGAGCTCTAGTAGTCCTCGAGCTCGAGGTTCCAGGTTGTCCAAATCAATAGCCAATATAAAAAACGTCGTGTCTGAATTCATATGTAAATGTAAAACTAGTTGAAAGATGCTATCTACGTGACTCTTCAAACTTCGTAAAAATATATTTCATTTTTTGCAACTTGCATATAGAGTTTAATATATAAAATCTGGCTTCGTTATGTAAGTATCTTTTACATTAATTTTCTTTAATTTCTTTCAATTTTTTTTTTTTTAAATTTACATGAAATATATTTTTCGTACACAATTTTAACCCGGTCTAATTAGGTACCATGTCCCAAGCCCCACAAAAAAAAAAAAAAAGACAAACTATTTATTTTAAAATAAATAAATAAATGAAGAGGTTGTAGGCAGCTTGGCCAACGAGGCCCACGAGCCGATGGTCCGAACCAAGCTGCTATTTTGGACACTAGTGGAACTGGAGCTCGAGTATTTAAGGACCGATCCGGCTTGTTCGTTGGCAGCTTTTATTTAGACATTTCATGTTTAGACATTTCAAAATTTTGGCCTGAAATAGGTGGAGCCTCTTTCTCGTGGCCCTTTTTCTTGTCCAACTTACCCGACAAAAGCCATCAAGATTTCACGCGGACAATAATGTTATTTTTCTCAATGTGAACAAAAGAAAGTCCCATTAAAACCTGTCAATCAACATTTGCCACCTCCAGCGGAGGATAATGAGCCTTAAGTCAAGAAAAGTGAGTTAAAGGAGCTTTTAACAAAGGAAAATTCTCATTACAAACAAAGAAAGAATCATATGCTCTCCCCACAATTTTATATTTATATGCAAGCAACAAATTTCACCAAAATCCAATCATTCACCACTGCAACAACTTCATCTTCTCCAGCAGCTAGTTACCAAGAAAACCTGCAACTATCAAGAAACTAGAATATCGACTCATCAGTAGGCTTATCAGGGCAAGTATAGGTAAGGACATGCTATCTTTTTCAGATATATAGTTTCTTTTTCTGTCAAACATAGTTCTCACCAGTTACTTTGTTTTGCTTCAGAATTACAATATATCATCATAAGCAGCTCTTCAGATTCATATAGTGAATATGGCCAATGTAAGTTTCTCAAAATTGTATATTATGACACAAAATTTGTAGTTATGTATATGCACAATTATTTCTTGTGTGATCACAGTTACGCAAATACACAGTTACGCAAATACTTGTCTATGATTAGGTAGTGGAGTTGAAGGTAGGCTTACACTGTGATGAATGCATCAAGAAAATCTTGAAGGCCATCAAGAAGATTGAAGGTAGTGTTTAGATTTCCTTTCAAAAAATTCTATTCTCAGGCTGTTTCTCTGTTAAAGGATAGAATCTCATATCGAATAAAGATGAAAACATAGACCAATTTATAAAGGGTTTGGATTACTCTTCTTAATAAGATTGATATTTTAAGATAGATTTCCAAATCTTAACATGATATTAGAGCCCGTTAAGCTTCAACGAGCGATTTGATTCAATTAAGACTAAAAAAAATTAAGCACAAAAATTTTAAGATTTGTCTGCTCAAACGAGCCACCATCTTGCGGAACATGTTAAGTGATAGAAGTCCACATCGAATAAAGATAAAAACATAAACCAATTTATAAAGAGTTTGGATTACTCCTCTTAATAAGGTTGACATTTTAAGATGGAACCCCAATTCTTAACATGTTCGACAAATATAATATGTTTGCTTATTCTAAGCTGTTATTCTATTTTTGATCATGAAGAACTTGTTATTCTTAACTCTAGGGCTTCAAGCCCTTTTTTTTTTTTTTTCATGCTTTTCTTGGGGAAATGGAGAAAGCTGCAATCAAAGTAAAATATAAAATAAAAATGTAGTCTCTCTACCGATTTAATTTTTCAAATGAGGTGATTCGTATGGTATCAACTAATAAAGATATTAAATCTTCGCTCCCCCATTATTTAACTGCTTGTTTATATATAACACCCCCGAAAGTTAAAGATTTCTGTTGATGCTTGTTGCAGATATAGAAACATACGATATCGACACAAAATTAAACAAGGTTACTGTAACTGGCAATGTGACAACTGAAGAGGTCATCAGGGCTCTTCACAAGATTGGGAAACAAGCAAGTTTATGGGATGAAAATTCAGCAAATCATATTACAAACTAGACTGTCATGTCATTCCACTCTATATTTGAAGGCCATACCTGTATCAGTTTCGAGCATCAGAGATATTGTAACATAGCAAATTGATGATACAGGCTAAACTACTATGAAATACTTTCTTTCTGTTTTCTTGGTTTTGTTACATCCTATAATGGGATTTTTTGTGCACTATGTTTATTAAAGAGTACTAATGAATTTTTGGAGAATGATATACTCAATAGATGTGCATATTTTCTGTAGTAGAAAAAAAAAAAAAAAACTCATCTTCGTAAATAGTTAATGGGACAACTAAAAACAAAGGATAAAACGAAAATTGAAGAAAAATCTATATGATCTTTTCTCTTCTTCATAAGCACCAGGGTCTATTTTAAAATTGTTAAAAATGAGTTTAATTTGTCATTCTAAAAGTTGTTTCTCAAACAAAAAAATTAGAAAAAAACGTTTAGTCTGAAATTTTGAGAATTTTTTTTGACATTTTATTAGCTGAAATATGATTATTAAGAAATTTATTTTAATATATTATCAAGTAATATATATTTTAAAATTGATAAAATCATATAATATTTTTTTCGCTACAAAAGTAATAAAACAAAATAATACTAAATTGAGTTGGCAAAACATGGGAAATAAAAAATAAAAATTAATGGCGTGAAAGGAGAATTTTTATCTATGTACATTTATTTATTTTTTAAAAAATCATTTTATGCAAATAACAATTAAAAGCTTGAACTATTTTTATTTATTTTTGTAACTTTTTTTTAGAATTTTACTTTTATATAATTTGTATTTTCTACATTTTATTTTTTCATTTTTCCAAAATTTTAAATTTTTTTATGTCTTTTTTAAATTTATTAATTGTTTTGAATTCTATTTTTTAGAATTTTTAATTTTTAGAATTTTATGTAAATACATTTTATTAAAATACTTATTTCTCAAGTTTTGAATGTTTAAAGGATTTTCACTCAAAATATCAAAAATACGTTTAGAGTTTTATGATATAAATTTAACCTTATTTTAAAAATATATTTCGAAAATATCAAGCCAAACATGTTTTGAGTGTTTTGTAAAATTGAAAATTGAAAAAAGCAAATCAAACACATCCTAAACGATTCTAAATAAAGTTTTGGTTCGAGGGCTTCGCCTCCCGCAACCTCCGGACCTTCAACACCACGACATCACGGAGGTCGATCCGGATAATGATTGTGCAGAATGATATTAATTATACTCCATAACAAAACACTTGTCACTATGACACTGGAAGGGTATATCAGAAATATGATTATAATTATTTTGACCTTAAAAATGTTGGCTATATTTCAGTTTCTCTCTCCTCCATCCTATAACAACCACCTTAGTCAAGGCCACCAAAACTAGAGGTAACCCTTTTATTAAGGTGTATGTGTAAATGCGTATGTGACG
This sequence comes from Fraxinus sp. 1973-6204, assembly GCA_903798365.1. Classification (NCBI taxonomy): domain Eukaryota; kingdom Viridiplantae; phylum Streptophyta; class Magnoliopsida; order Lamiales; family Oleaceae; genus Fraxinus; species Fraxinus sp. 1973-6204. The sequence continues at coordinate 3,972 of CAIGRR010199617.1, read as the reverse complement.
AAAACTAAACTATTGGAGTTTTTCTTGATTCTCTTTTCCCTTTTATTGATATTTCCTTCTGAAAAATCAGTGTTTCCAACTGGGATTCCATCAGGAAATTAAGAGAAAGAAAAATATTACATATTGGAATATAATGGGAGATCAAGGGAATGCATATATTGTTTGTCAAAATGCAGATAAGATTGCAACTTTCGGTGTATGGATAAAGAGAAATCCTTTAAATTATTCTGTGCCTCTTATTTTAGTGCAATTCTCACTAATTTCTTTAACATCAATGCTGATTGATATCTGCCTCCGGCCTCTTGGACAATCATCTATGGTCACTCAAATTTTTGTAAGGGAATTTCTCTCAGCTTATGCATTGCCCATGTCAGTAACTTTTTTCTTCATTACATGTTCTCTTTTAAGCGATTCTGGAATAATTAATCGATGAATAGAATAGTAGTGAGACTAATGGCTGCGAATAATAATGAATCGAAAAAGGATTCACATAAATGTATTCTAAATTTTATTGATAAAACTTATTATTGTTCACGTAATGGAATACAGAAAGGAACACAGTGATATTAGTGCATGGAAAAGGCTAATATTGTTTTTATTTCTTGGGCAAGTTGAGAATCTTCGATTTTCGCAAGAACAAATACTAGATATCAAATGTCATCATTTTGTTAAAAACATATTGATCCTTTCTGATTTTTTTAGGTTCGGAGTATTGAATAGTGTTAGAAAAAAGAAGAAGCTAAAATCTTATTTCCATTGTTGAGTCTTCTCCAATACTATATAACAAAAATTCATGGATATGTTATAGCTATAAGGTGTAAAATTACTGAAATATAGCTAACAATATTTGCTTTGCAACCAGGGTGGAATATTGCTCGGCCCTTCACTATTAGGACACAAAGGTCCCATAGGAAGATTATTATTTCCTCCAAGAGGTGCGGTGACATTTATAACAGGAGCAACATTCGGTCTAATGTTCTTCTTTTTCGCAATAGGCGTAAAAGCAGATCCTATGAAGATGATCAGACCAGGAAGGCAGGCAGCTGTCTTAGGTATCTCAGCAATGTTCGTTACATTGGCGCTTACTTTGCCATTAGCTTTCATATTGATTCATTATGTCCCTATGGATGGGACTCTTGCGGAATCACTGCCTTTCATTGCAGCTTCACAATGTCTAACGCCATTTCCAAACATCTCGTGCCTACTTACGGAGCTTAAGTTGTCGAACAGTGACTTAGGCCGTGTTGCCATATCGGCATCCATGTTATGTGATATAATTGGCATGACTTTAGTTGTAATATTACTTTCAATATTACAGGCGAATTTCAATCCACTCCAATCAGTAGTGGGAATTATTGCAGCATTTCTAGTTGTGGTTTTTTTGGTGTATATAATTAAGCCTCTTCTATTAAGAATTCTGAGAAGAATACCACACGGGAAACCTGTGGGAGAGAACTACATCATTGGCACTTTTACATGTGTTCTTGCAGTCGGAGTAGTCAGTGAGCTAATTGGCCAGCACTTTGTACTTGGACCATTGGTCTTAGGTTTGATGGTGCCTGAAGGGCCACCTTTGGGAACAGCCCTGATTTCAAAACTTGATATCCCAGTAGGAAAGATATTCTATCCGATATATCTCACAACGAGTGGTCTGAAAACGAACATTTTCAAAATTCACCTTCAATCATTGTGGATTGTGTTATCTGTAGTTATGTTTTCTTGCATAGTCAAGATTGGAGCAGTAGTATTGTCATCTAGATATCTGCGTATAAACTTTCAAGACTCCTTCGTGATTGGACTCATGTTGAATGCAAGAGGCGTTTGCGAGCTGATTGTTTACAACTTGTGGAAGGATGGCCTGGTAAGATTGAAAATCACATATTTTCAGTTAAGTTTGTTCGTAAATGACAAAGTCGCTTTATATCTAAACTGATATGATACTGATTTAATGACAGCTTCTGACAGATCAAGAATTCTCCATTTGTGTTATAGCTTTGATTGGAGTTACTGCAATCATAACGCCATTAATAAAGTTCATGTATGATCCTTCTAAACAACATGTTCCCCTCAAGAGGAGGACGATTCAGCATGCTAAACGTGATGTTGAGCTCAGAATATTGGTTTGCCTCCAAAACCAAGATAGCGTACCGACCATCATAAACCTACTCGAAGCTTCTGATGCAACGGAAGAAAGCCCAATTGCGGTCATAGCAGTCCTACTTGAAGAGGTAGTAGGCCGAGCCAATCCCTTGCTTGTTGCTCATCAATCCACGAGAATCCTGCAGCCAAGCAACTCTAAATCAAGCCATATAATAAATGCCTTGCGCCAATACGAACTTTGCAATGAAAGATGCGTCACTGTCCAATCATTTAGTGCCATCTCACATGCAGAAACAATGCACGAAGACATCTGTAGAGTAGCACTTGACCAGAATGCTACAATTGTGATTCTACCTTTTCACAAGCACTGGGAAATTGATGGCTCTATTGGGTTACTGAATCGCTCTATTCAGACCATGGACATCAAAGTCTTGGAAAAGGCCCCATGTTCTGTTGGCATTCTCGTTGACAGGGGAACTTTAACAGGATCATTGTCTATTCTCAACACTCAATCCATCTATCGCGTTGCTGTCATCTACATTGGCGGTCCAGATGACGCAGAGTCGCTCTATTATGGTGCGCGAATGGGGAGACATAACAATGTCACTCTAACACTTGTTCGTTATCTTCTTTTTGGAAGCGACAACGCTAGAGAAAGGAAACAAGATAACATTCTCATAGACGAAGTTCGACAAGCTCACAACGGAAACCAGAATTTCATATACCAAGAACAGCTTGTGAAAGATGGGGTAGGCCTAACAGCATCCCTTAGAGCCTTGGAAAATAACTATGATTTAATGATAGTTGGAAGGAATCACCAAGCATCACAAATCCTAATGGGGCTTAGTGCATGGAGTGAGTGCCCGGAACTCGGAGTGGTCGGAGACATTTTAGCATCGACAGATATTGGAAGCACGGCCTCAGTACTGGTAGTACAACAGCAAAGACTGCCTGGAGGAAAGTTGAAGAGTAGAATGATGAAACCAGTGATAGTTAGTCTAGAAACAGGAGTTGATGCATCAGTCACTGGTGCAGTAACAACACCAGTATCTAATGATGATGCTAAATGGGAGATTGCAATAGATAGAGAGAGGGATTAGGGGTTTGTTCATACAACCCATTTAATTTTGTACACTTTTTCTTGTAATCATAGAAAGAGCCATTGTAGAAACCGAAGAAAATCTTACAATTTTTTGTACAAAATGTATGTGATAGAGCACTCTTTCAAGAATCAAAAGAAAAGCTGAATTCTAATAAAGAGTTGACTTGTAATGAAATACATTTTTTCAACTGGATTTTGCCACTTTGCCAAAAGATATATAAAAGATGTAGTCATATAATTCGAGGTGGCAGCAGATGATTTGATGGAAAAATTGACCGTGTTTAAAACTGTTCAATGATGGAATGCCATGGACATTATGTCCAGGATTATGTCAATGATTATGGTACTGTAGAATGATTGTTTTCGACTACTGGTGGGAATTTTATTGAAAAACACAAAACAAAGTATAAAGGGAACTAGGCCAAGTCGCCAAGAATGTACCTCCGAAAAACAAATAAGTGCAAACACAAAAGATGAAAGCCAAAAGGCATGAAATGAACTACATAAATACCTTCTTCCTTTTAGGGACCATCTTTGAAAAACTCGAGAGAAATTAATAAAATGTATACACATAAATAATTTAATTTGAGCCCCTATTTGACACACATTAATATTTTCATTTTCATTCTTCTACTCACATTTAATCACACATTCTTCAATAAAATAATATTTTTCATCACACCAATAACTTTTCCTTCTTTTTAGCCACAAATTCTCCATCAATCTACTATTCCAGAATACATTGTTCCAAAATAATGTAGCTCATACAA
>CAIGRR010199606.1:0-15087 GCA_903798365.1 Fraxinus sp. 1973-6204 | reverse complement strand
AAAATAAAAAACAAAAATAAAAATAAAGGCAATCAATTTCAAATCTTGGTACTAAAGCTTCTTTTGGATTTCTAATTTTCTAATAGATTAGTTGAAGCAACATATCTAATCTTGGTACTCACAAGCCCTCTTTATATATGATTGCATTAATACTATTTCCATTTTCAACACGTCTAAACTGCTACAGTTGCTGTTAGGTTAGAATTCAATAAAAGAGAGAGAGAGAGAGAGAAATTCAGGAGATTGGGAACTTTTAGAAATTCAATTGGGAAGCTACTATCTGATGCAGAGTTTTCCTCTCAAGACATATCGTAAAACTTACAAATTTCACTTAATATAAGCTCAAATCACCTCCATGGACAATTTTAAATTTTGACTGATCCAACTCTCGAAAATCAACGAAACTGTTAAACAGATGCAAATATTGGTTTATAGAATATAGGCAATTTACGAAACATATAGTATTATTCAGTTTTAATCATGCATGCTAAATCAAGACATAGTACCAATGTAACCCAACATACCAAGAAGACACATAGGTACTACTAAAACATCAAACTTGATTTAGCAAAACTGAAATTAAGCACGCAAGAGTGATTTAAAACCGGCGCCCTATGGTCATATGTATTTCGTCACATCATGAAATACAGTCTAAAGAAATTAGATCTCTGCACATATTTATGTCCATACCATATTTAGATGTCAAAAGCCCAATAACTTCAAAAAGTGCTTAACCTTAAGATAACCTTTAATACATAATTAATTATATATGTAGACTCACATGACAAATTAAAACCCAACATGGAACACAAAATTTAAATAAATAATCCATTATAATAGTTTAGATTTTCAAAAGAAATGGTTTAATGTAACACTATACATGTTATTGGAGCAAAAAATCCTCAAAAGAATTTGTGTGTATCTATAATATAACGAAAGTTGAACAATATTCCCATACAAGTTTGAAGTCAATATGTGGATCACGAGATAAAATAATTGTACCCATAAAAGTTGACTTGAACGAGCATATATAAAAAATAATATTTCCAAATTCATAGGGGTTGGGAAGTAACCTATAGGGGCGGACATGGTTCAAAGAGAACTACACCATAAACCAGTTAATAAAGAACCAAATCAGAATCGAACCATTCGATTCGATTTGATTTGTTTGTTCTAATTTCATTTCTTACATTTGACTTGTACTATATCCATAAGTTAGTAATATATACCTAAATAAAAAATAAACAGCAAATATTGAGCTAGTTCAAATTTTCAATCATCAAGATTACAAAGTTCAAACTAGAAAAAAAAATATTGTCATAATTTGAATACACAAATCAATTTTCATTCTCATACAAATGATTGTCTAGTATGTAATAACAGTGATTCATTAAATTAAGTTGCAGCTATTTTGACGGCACACCCCTAAAATAAATGATGAATTGTGTAAATTTTCTACAGTCCACTTTTACGGTCAACCACTAGCTGTTTAATACTCCATAAATGTTTATTGGATTTCCTCAACTTGTGAGTAACACAAATAATTCATCAAACAATTAAGTTGAAAATATAGTTTAAAGGTTTTTAAGTGATGACAAATTCCATTTTCCTATCTTGAAAGAGTTTCCTTCACTTATGTGATGAAATGCGGTGTTGGTGCCCGATGTTATATAAATTGAAAAAGGAGCGAAAGAGAAATTGTTCGATGAATAAAAAACTATGGTGTCTCCAATGACCCAGAACTGATTAATGGATTGTCTCCAACAAATACAAAATTAGGGTCTACACTAATTAATATATATAGAAAAAAATTAATTTTAAGTTTAGTTCTGGTGCTCGATTCTAGAACTAGAACCGATGGCTCTCTGTTCGAAAGACTAAAACCCATAACTTTTGGGAAGATTGCGGCTACAGTCCCAAATCTTTTCGATTTTTCAGACTTTACCTCAACCTTTACTTTGTGCCACCACAGGTTCCAAACCTTTGAAAAAGGCGCAGATACAGTCCAAAATGATAGAAAATGTTAGTTCCACCGTCAGTTGGCCTCAAAAATAGAAAAAAGGAAAATTTTGACCAATTTATATAGGGGCATTTTTGTCCAATCCTATTTTCCCCTTTTATTTAAAAAATCATTTTGTTAATTATAATCTCACTCCCTCTCCATTCTCTTTCACGATATGAACCCAACACTCATCTTCTACAATATCGAACAAAAATAGCAAACATTCTTATGAAATTCTAGAAAATTTTGCGTGTCACATACGGGGCCATCTCCCCGAACCTGTATATGGTAAGTTTTAAATTTTTTTTTTTTCAAAATTTTTGGTTGTAGAATGTTTGCCTCACAATGGGTTATCAACTGTGATCATACAGTGCATATTTTCATAATTTTCAGCATGTTATTGAGTTGAAATCATAAATATTTCTCTATTTATTTACATTCATTTCATTCAACTCGGGTTTGGTGTTAATGGCGGGTTGTTGATATGATTTTTTTTTTGTCTAGGAAAAAAATTAAATTATTTCACCATAAAGTTACATTACGACGGTATAATTTTCACAAAGATACGAAATTTTGTATACGAACATGGGAAGATAGTCTATATAGACTACGTGCACCCTAATTGATTTAATAGATTTCTCCTGGACAATGCCATAAAATGAGGTATGTGTATAAGATTGAAAGAAGAGATATAGTGAGGCATCGTTCTGGTTGGTGAAAGATTCAGAGTTTATGAATGTAATTATGTTGCTTTGTGTGAATATGCTTGCTGAGATGCGATGTGTACCTATAGTTGAAGTATTGGAATTGTCATGGGACGACAAAGTAGTAGGATATGATATTTTAGTGGTTGATGTTGACACTGGTGAGGTGTTGGGAGAGGTGGAAGAAAAAAGAAAACTAGATATTGACAAACGGTTTGAGCATAATGTATGCTATGCAGTGAAGGTTTATGATGATTTAGAGGGTGATGACTTGTATGTTGTGGATGAGATTGACAGCAATAGTGAAACTATAGAAATAGAAGTGGATGCAGAGAGTTGTGTTGATGTTTCAACAGTTGAAGTGAGTGACTTACATGCAGATGAAGATCATGTATTTGTAGTTCATAATGAAGAGGCACATGCTACAGATCACAATGAGTCAACTGTTTCACCTCAATATGATGCAGCTGCTGAAGTACAACATGCTGTGCGTGTTGATGTATCATGTGTTGATGAAGATCTTACTATTTCACTCCATGTTGATACACCACCAGCAGATGCACTCACTTCTTCTGTAGGTGAATTGAGTGATTTACATGCATATGATCATGTACCTACAGGTGGGCATATTATGAGTCATCAACCAATAGGTGAAGAACCAGTAGTGGGCCTGCATGACTATAATGAGGCACATAATGTACCCCTTGTAGATGCACCATCAGATGATGCACCTATTGTTGATAAAAATGTGGACCATACCGACACTAGAGAAGGAAATTAAGGAATTTGAATATCCAGATTATGAGTAGGAGAAAGATGTGCCTGGTGATGATAATGATGAAGATACATTCTTCAGGTTGTTTGAGGGTTTGCTAATGGTGATGGAAATTCGAGGACAGAAAATGAGGGTGCAGTAGGGCATGCAGATGGTGAACAAACTATGATGAGTCAAATTATCTTAGAAGCATTTAAAATGATACCGAAGAAGTTGGTAGCTTTTCAAGAGCCAAGAATGAGCCCTGGTTTAATCCTTCTATAGACATGCAAGATCCAAAATTCCTAATAGGCATGAAGTTGGACAACACAAAGTTATTGAGGAAAGCAGTTGTATAGTACTCCATTAAAAATGCAAGGTGGGTCAAATATGTAAAGATTGAAGGAACATGAGTACGAGTCAAATGTTAAGATAATTGTCCATAGGTTTTGTATGCCTACTAACAACCAGACAAAAGTTTATGGTGAGGAGTTGAAACGAACTAATCCTAGTAGTACAGTCATAATTGAAGGGGAAGGTGATACATTAAAAAATATACATGTGTTTGGGGGCTTGCAAAGAAAGTTTTAGATTTAGGTATAGGAATGTGAATGGTTTGGATGGATGTTTCCTAAAAAGTGAACAAGGCGAGCAGTTGTTGGCTGAGAAGATATTGATGCCGATAACTACATGTTTCTCGTAGCTTGGGTTATGGTAGATACGGAGAAGAGAACAAATTGGGAATGCTTATTAGAACTTTTAATAGTTGATATTGGGATGTGTAATACTAGAGCTTGGACCTTCATTTCTAACAAAGAGAAGTGCTTGGTAGACTCTATAAATTTGTTATGTGAAGGTAGTGAACATATGTGTTGTGCAAGATATTTATACAACAATTTCACCTTAGTACATAAGGAACTGACTCTGAAGACCATGTTTTGGGATGCAACAAAGGCAACAACAGTGCCATAGTGGAGAAGTACAATGAATGAGATGAAAGATATGAATGAAGTAGCGTTTAAATGGTTCAATGAGAAGCCAGCATCACAAGGGAACAGATCACATTTCTAGGATTATTCAAAGTATGACATCCTACTAAATAACTTGTGTGAGGCATTCAACACTTCCATATTGATTGCAAGAGAAAAGTCTATTATCTCAATGCTTGAGAAGATAAGACATCAACAAANTAGGATTATTCAAAGTATGACATCCTACTAAATAACTTGTGTGAGGCATTCAACACTTCCATATTGATTGCAAGAGAAAAGTCTATTATCTCAATGCTTGAGAAGATAAGACATCAACAAATGCTGAGGATGAATGCCAAAAGGAAAGTTGCACAAAGGTGGGATCATGCTTTTGGTCCTAGAATTATGAGTATTGTTGAGAAAGAAAAAGCAAAGGTAGAGCCAAGGTTCTTGAAGGCTGACTACACTAGAAGTGAAAAGTTTGAGGTGAGCAATAGGGATAGAATGAGATGGAGTGTAGACCTAATGGAGTGTGAATGTGCATGTAGAAAATGGCTACTTACTGAAATACCTTGTGCGCATTGAATGTAAGGTATGCTATCGAGAAACATTGGCATATGCTATAGCATATAGCTCAGTCATCCAACCAATTTCAGGTTTTGAGTTGTGGCCAGAGCTGGGGAAACATCCTCCAAATCTACATATAAAGAAGAAATAGGCTGGTAGACCAAATAATTTGAGAAAAAGATCGCAAATAGAGCCACCTGCAGGAAATAAAATGGCAAGGACTGGAATGAAGATGACATGTAAAAAATGTGGTGGAACAGGCCATAACAAGAGAACACGTTCTGAAGGAGATTTACAACAGGATATATAGGACAGAGTACCTCATAAGCAAACCTCTAAGATCTTGACGAGCAAGTCTATTGAATTACTCTGTATGGACTTAATGGGAAAGTCTTGGTGGTAAACGATATATCCTTCTCGATAGACATGGATTGAGCTGTTGAGAGATAAGACTGAGGCGTTCGGTCTTATCATCTTGTCTAAAAGACTTAGAAATGAGAACAACTTTACTGTATCAAGAATTTGTAATGATCATGAAAAAGAGTTTGAAAACTCTAATCTTGAGAACTTTTGCTTGGATGAGGGAATCTAGCATGAGTTCTCCTCGTCGATCAGTCCATAACAAAATGGGATTGTTGAGAGGAAAAATAGTGTGTTTCAAGAAATGGCTAGAGCCGTGCTTCATGGTAAGGGACTAGCTAGGCATTTCAGGGGTGAATCCATCAACACTGCGTGTCACATAGTAAATATGGTTTATGTTAGACCTAAAATTGATATGACACCTTATGCGATCTGGAAAGGTAAATGGCCTACTGTCAATACTTTCGTGTGTTTACCAGCAAGTACTACATTATGAGAGATATAGAGAATCTGGAAAAGTTTGATTCCAAAAGTGATGAGGAAATCTTCCTAGGATACTCTCGAAATAGTCGAGCCTATCGGGTATACAATAATCGTACACGAGTTGTGATGGAATCCATTAATGCAGTAGTGGATGATGCTGTAGTGAGGGGAGATTGGAGGAAATTTGGCTTATTTGGAACCCTTGAGTATTGATCCCAACATAGTAACTGAACCTAAAGAACCTTTAGGTCCTAATCCGTCACACATGACTAATGGATTAGATTTACCTAATAAGAAGTCCACCCCTGATGATAAAACTAAACATCTTAATGAACTTTCGTCTATAGTTAAGATGAATCATGCTAAACTTAACATTATTGGGGGTTTAGAATATAGGATAAGACTTCATAAGAGGCTTTTGAACAACCGGAGATATGCTAGCTATGTGTCTCAGATTGAGCCTAAATGGATCGAAGAAGCCCTCGGGGATGAATATTGGGTAAACGCGATGCATGAAGAGCTAAATCAGTTTGTGAGAAATAAAGTATGAGATTTAGTTTCTAGGTCTGATGATTGTAATGTTATAGGTACTAAGTGGATATTTAAGAATAAAATCGATGATCATGGTACTATAACTAGAATCAAGGCTAGGCTAGTTGCCCAAGGATATACTCGGGTTGAAGGTGTAGACTTTGATGAAACATTTGCCTTGGTAGCTAGACTTGAATCGATTAGAATTCTCCTGGATGTTGCCTGCACTTTAGGATTCAAATTATATCAAATGGATGTTAAGAGTGCTTTCCTGAATAGAATACATCAAGAAGAACCATATGTGGAACATCCTAAAGGATTTATTGATTCTAAATATCCACATTATGTCTATAGATTGAATAAAGCTTTATATGGACATAAACAAACTCCTAAGGCTTGGTATGATAGGCTTACTGCATATATCGTGGAACATGGTTTCTCAAGAGGTGATGCAGATATAACCCTATTTATAAGACATATTGAGGAAACTATCACCATAGCTCAGATCTATGTTGGTGACATCATTTTTGGTTCTCCCGTTGATTCTCTTACTTATGATTTCACTGAATGCATAAAGCAAGAATTTGAGATGAGCATGATTGGAGAATTAAATTACTTTCTTGGTCTCCAAGTGAAACAAACGAATGATAGATTATTCATATCTCAATCGAAATATGCAGAAAATCTTGTCAAGCGTTTTGGCCTAGACAGTACGAAACACACTAGAACCCCCATGAGCACCAATGTCAAGTTAGGCCATGATCCTACAGGTAAGAGTGTTGATCAGATAGTGTACAGGAGTATGATAGGTAGTTTACTTTATCTCACTGCTAGTAGACCCGACATAGCTTTTAGTGTAGGGGTTTGTGCGTGCTTTCAGGATGATCCCAAGGAAACTCACATGAGCGCCGTGTGACGTATCATTAGGTATGTAAATGGAACTGTAGATTATAGAATCCTGTACTCTTAGGACTCTAATTTTGATCTTGCTAGCTATTCCGATTCCGATTGGGCTGGAAATGCCGATGATAGAAAAAGTACTTATGGAGGCTGTTTTATGTTGGAGCTAATCTTGTTGCTTGGATGAGTGAGAAACAAAATTATATCTCATTATCCATAGTAGGGGCTGAGTATATAGTTGCAGGAAGTTGCTGCACTCAACTGCTTTGGATGAAGTAGATGTTGAGTGATTATGGAATTGAGCATGGTACGATGACTATGTTTTGTGATAACACTAGTTCTATTAATATTTCCAAAAATCCAGTTGAACGCTCTCGAACCAAACTATTGATATATGACATCATTTTATTCGGGAGATTTTGAAAACTCATGTTGTTACTCTTGAACATATCTCTATAGAAAACTAGTTAGCTTACTTATTTATTAAGCCATTAGATGGTCTGCGATTTGAATCTCTTAAGACAACTATTGGTGTTTGTGTACCTCATTGATCAGATATTTTTCGTGCAGGCTCGTACTTTCCCACTGTGTAAAATTGATTTATGCATGCATCATATATGTTTGCTTGTCATCTTCGAGAACACTTATGCATTTTTTTAGTTATTATTATTTACATTTATTTTTATGTTTGTGTGTGTGACATTTTTTTTTGTTGCTTAGTGCATTCATGATGTCATTTAAAAATAAAAAGAATGGAACATTTAGAAAAAAAATAAAATAAAAAATTCAGGACATTTTTTTTTATAGCTTAACATACATTGACCTTGATTCTGTTGATTGTGATTAAGTATGAGTTTATTTGACGAGTTGTAACATAATTTCCATTGTTGGCCTAGGTTACTTATGGAGTACCTAGTATAGGTCTCTTCATAGACCATCCACACTACACACACTATGATCTTGTTGGTGGGACTCTACCACTTATGTGAGATTTAGGATGACGGTCACATGTTAATAGGGCAACTTTGAACATGAATTGACCTTATTTATTATACATAAGCTCAAGATTATCCCAGATAAAAATTATATACAATAATATGCTCAATATCTTATGCTCCTCTTCGAAACCTATTTGACTTGAGCAATTAAGCCTGCTAGGTTTCTCATAGCCTGGACTTAGGTTAACCGGCCTAAAACTCGCTACATGGGTTATTTTAGTCGATTAATGGAAAGGAGCCTGCATTTAAGATTTGAAAAATACATGTGAGCTTCAAAGTTGTGAAAAATATATGCTAAAAGTCAGGGGGAGAAAAGAAATTATCTATACACAATGACCTTTAATACATATGTTCTAATGTGCTATTTTTTGTTTGACTTTCATAAGTACAAAAATATCCTTGTTGGCAGTGCTGTTATGCAAGTCCTTTTTCACAAAACTAAGGTTTGGAATCATACTAACAGATGATTAGTGACACTTTACATATATGAGTCACTTATACAGTCTACTCTATGGTTAACTCGAGTCAAATGTGTGGGAAGGTTTATTGTTCATTGCTTATACTTATGCCTGCTAACACCTGCATTGTTGGGTTATTGCTTGTTATTTCTTGATCCCTTGTCATTTTGTAACAAAAAGGGGGAGTAGAAAGAAAAGTAAAGACACTTTATTGCATATTGTATTAACATGATGTTTTGATATATGCATTAACATGATATTTTGATTCAACACGATATATAAAATCTTTGACTCAAAAAGCAATATATGATATAAGGCATTATATAATATATTTTCATTCTTGCTAGATGAAGTTTTGATATTTTGTAGTATCAATATTTCGTTTTGGTATGTGGATGCATTGATCTTACGTCTTAATTTAAAATATGATATGAAACTAAAAAGAAGTATTATAAATTATAAATTGCCTAAGTTATTTTTACACCGTGAGCTGCTTGAACTGTTTTTAGACTTAATACCATTTCACATACATTTTACACTAGGAATTTGAGTTCTCTATTTCAGGAAACAGGTGTTGAAAAATGAAATGCATAATTCGTTCAAGATAGTTATTGGTTATGTCAGTTTTTGAGTATCTAATTTTACTTTACTACTACTTTGACTTTATAATGTAGTTTTGTCACGGAATGCCAAATGGGGAGCTTGTTAGGTATTTAATGTAATTGACAAGTCTATGAACAAAAAGAACTAAAATTGATATGTTGTAAAAATTCAAAGAGTAATGTGCAATTAGTGAAAGTTGTGATATTTTAGTTCTAGGGTTCGAGGATGGGAAAGAAGGAAAACAATGCTAGACTATCGCTAAGAATTAGCTTGAGCATCGGAAATAGAAACTTCATCGTCCGTCTGTCGCCTCACCTTCGCTCGAGCGATAATCTGTCACTCGACTGTCGCTCACACTTCGCTCGAGCAACATTGCTTTTCGGGAATTTTTTAATTCGTTTTTAAAGGCTTTTTATCTAGCTCATTCATTCCCTAACCTATATATAAATATCCAAATGCTACAGAACGTTTTTCTAAGGTTGATCATTGAGCAAACACTTAGTTATTCATATTCTTTTCATCTTTTGAGATTTCAACCGTCATTATTCATTGTGAATTATTCTTGGCAGTGAGAAAAAACATCATATCCTAAATCCAAATACCAAATTGATGCTTCCTTCATAACTGTAGGAATTTCTGAAGATCAAGGGAATGTGACTGGAGTTCCAGTCGTTGAAGAACACGGTGTTCTTCATGAATCCACAAGAGATAGACGATTTCACAAAATTGGGAGTTACTGTAGGAGAGCGCAATCCAGAAGAGATTTAGAAATTGCATCTGGGAGTTGGTGCAGGAGCACAAAATCCAGAAGAGCTGTTGAAATTATAGTCAGGAGGTCAGATAATAAGTGTCATCGTCTGGTCTGGTCGACTATAAGTTATAAATCCTTTATAGTGGATTGTTAACTGACAAAGTACCCGAAGTTTTTACCCAATTGGATTTCTCCGTGATCAATTCTTGTATTTATTTATTGCTTACATAACTGCGGTATTTCAACATAGAATTAAGTGAATTGCACAATCAACCATCTAGGAAATAATTAATTAGTAACTTGTTGCTATTTAATTATTAAGTAATATTAAATCGGCAAAATCACCTATTCACCCCCTCTAGGAGTAGTTTGGATCGAACTTCGTATTTTCAAAGGTGAAAGTGATTCCGTAGATGAAACAATGGCTAAAATGTATATGATGAAATTGATAGAATTTTTCTAGCTTACCCAACACACCCAATTATTAAGGTATGGTCAATTTACAAAGTTTTCATAATGTGAATTGATATTCATTAGATCCGATCCAATTTTTCTTCTTCATCATTTTCTTAATCAATCAAATTAGGTTAAGATTTTGGATAAAATTGATTTTTTCAAAACTTTTTTGATTGCTCATTTTCTTCGCACAAATGGATTCTGCATTTTAATTCCATTGATAAACATTTGCTATTAGCATGTTTTTTTACTTTCGTTTCTAACGACGTTGTGATAATTTTTGTTTTCAGATCGATTTTTCTAAAAATGGTGTATTCGGTTCGTCATTAATGAGTTTTTGTTTCTTTCTTTATCAAAAATGGGTTGGAATTAGTTGCCAATTGGTTTTATTGTATTTGCGCCTAATGGTTTCGTGGACATTTAAAGTTCGTTAGGCATCATTGCAACATTTTGGTGCAACTTTTGAAGTTTTGTCAAGATAACAAGTATTTGTTTTCTCTCTCTCTCTCTCTCTCTCTCTCTCTCTCTCTCTCTCTCTCTCACACACACACACACAGAGAGGTACTACATAAAAATGATGTTACGTCTTTATTGAATTTCTAGCTAGTTTACGTACATGAAGTTCAAATGGAATTCAAGTATTTGTTTTAGCCATGAAAATGAGCAAATTATAGTACATAAATTAGTTTAATAGATTTTAAAGATCGTCATTTTTTTTAAGAATAAGCTTGGGGTAATTGATATGTAGAGTTGAAAATGACTCGAATCGCAGACACTTTAATTGGATATAAAAAAAAATCTACACATGATATGTAAAAGAATTGAATGGTGGGGGTGGGGATGGGGGTGGGGGGAGGGGGAGGGAGGTCCACACGCACGTCGGCAAACAACAATATCAACAAATTCCCTCAAACATGATCCACACATTAAAAAAGTATTTGTATGTATGTGTGTGTGTTTTTCCAATTTTTTTTTCCTTTTTTTCGATTTTTTTTATTTGGGCCGCTTTACTTGATCACATACTAACTCTTGTTGTTTTCCTTGTCTTTATTCTTCACAAAAAACATCCAATACCTACTGCACACTAGGAAGTAAAAAGGTAGGAAAATGCTCGTATAAGCTATACTCCAATGTGGTGAGGCATGGCTTGCATAGATGCATGAAGAAAAGGCTGTATATCTGTGTTAGCTCAAAGTAGTACTAGGGGTTGCAGTTGTTGAAAATTAGTTGAAAGGCTCAAATGTCAGTCCTAAATTTAATTTCATCATTTTCCAAGTAATCCACCATCTTACCACAAACCATGTAGTGTTATTCCCAAATGAGTTTCCAATTCACAAGATCAATAAATGCTTAATGCCATATTTTAGTATATTATGGCTCTCAATACTCACCAAGTACCTNCAGTTGTTGAAAATTAGTTGAAAGGCTCAAATGTCAGTCCTAAATTTAATTTCATCATTTTCCAAGTAATCCACCATCTTACCACAAACCATATAGTGTTATTCTCAAAAGAAGTGTCCAATTCACAAAATCAATGAACGCTTATTACCATTTGTAGTATATAATGACCCTCAATCCTCACCAATTCTCTCATAAGAAAACTTCAGCAGGAGACTCTTCTAGCTACATGTGCTAAACTATCATCTTACCACAAGGCTTGTGTACACAAAAAGAATTCAGCAAGTGTCATCATATCTAGATTCTCGAACAAAATTAACTCCTAGTTGCATATTTTGTCATTCAAGAGCATAAACATGCAGCAAATCAAAGACTCAAAAAAAAATCTCTATTTTTTTATTGTAAAGAAATCACAACAAAATTCCATGATAATTATGCAAATCATATGCAATTCACAAAAAAATCCAAATATGCAAGTCACAACAAAATTCAAATTGATCCTCCCCTGCAACCAATTTTTGCATTGTCCTCAATGCATAAACATGAGTGCCAAATGAAGAGAAGGAAAGGTATAAGCTGAGTATTGCAGTGAATTAACATAAGCCAAAAGGATTAGAAGCCTAAAAGTACTCAATGGAATGGTAATGCAAGGAAAAAAACAAACATAACTAGAATAGGAATACGAAAATAAAAAGAAAAGAAATGAATGAACTTCCCTTGGGTTGTCTTCCAAGCAGTGCCTTTGTTTATTATCATTGGCTTGATCCAATATTCCTTCATCATCCCGCATCCAGCAAGGATGGTTTCAATTTTTTTTTTTTTTTGCACTGCACTACGCTCGTTGGACATAATCACCAGTGATGTTCCATGATCCTAAAATTCTACAAAAACATAACAATTGTTAGAATACTCTTCATCATTATAACTTACTAGAATTTCAGAATTTAAGAGAGAAGAGTTCAAGGGGTCGTAGTCAGTAGTCGCTGGTCCAAGAAACACATCCTCAAATATTTTCTGAGTGAGTGCATCAATCATGTAAGTTTGTATCATGTAAGTTTGATGGCACTCGTCATCTTCCTGTGGTTGCTTAGTGATATGAAAAATGTTGACTTCTAAGGTTATGTTCCCAAAAGATAATTCCGTTAGACCTTTCCTACAATTTATAAGAGCATTAGATGTGGTAAGAAAAGGTCTACCAAGAATAATAACAATCTTATAATCAACATTCATATCAAGTTTTACATCCAAAACCAAGAAGTTCACGGGGTAGTAAAATTTATCAATTTGAACCAAGACATCCTCAACTACTCCTATAGGTCTTATAGTGGATCGATGAGCTAGTTGTAAAACCACTGAAGTTGGTTTTGTTTCACCTAAACCTAATGACTAGTAAACATCATAAGGCATGAGGTTAACACTAGCCCCCTAAATCAAGAAAGGCTTTTGCAAACTCATGGTTCTCAATGATGCAAAACACAATAGGACAACCAAGGTCCTTATATTTCGGTGGGATCCTTTTCTCAATCATAGCACTCACTTGCTTGGTCAAGAAAGCAGTTCTCTTGACATGTTGTTTCACTTTCATAGTGCACGAGTCTTTAAGGACTTTAATATGTAGGAAACTGTGAAATGACATGCAAGATAGGGAGATTGATTTTTAATTGCTTAAGGTGTACTGAGATTTCACCGTGTTGTCCAGCGAATTTCGGGGTAGGCTTAAGAGCTTGAGGGAAAGGCACTCTCGATGGATTCTCTACTACCTCTTCACTCGGTCTACTCTCTTTAGACTTATCCTCTTCATTTTCCCTAACTTTGGGGATTGGTTCTATAACTTTTCCTGATCGAATGGTTATGGCATTCACTTCCCTAAGGTTGTTTTCTTCTGATCTTGAAATTTGTGCCATGTGCTGCCCTTTTGGATTTGGTCGAACTTGAGTTAAAAAATTTCCACATTCTACTACTACTAAGGCATTGGTTAATTTGGACATGTGATTTTTTTTGTCTCCTTGTTTTCCTTAGCCACTTGGGTAATCATAGTCTCAAATTTTTGGTTAGTTTTACTTTGTACCTCTATAAACGCATGTACAATGTCTTCTAAGGAATTCGTAGATGATGTAGGTTGATAGGATGGTGTAGTGTAAGCCCTATTCTTTTGGGCAGGTTGTTGGTTTTCAGATTTTCAAGTGGAAGATATATTCGAATCATTTAATTTATTGCATTTTATGGTGTTTGATTAAAATAAAATGACATTGGACATAATATTAGATAATCCCAAGAAAACAAAACATAGATGTATAATGTTAAACCCCTCCCTATTAGGAAAATAATTAACTAAAACAAATGTAGATTTAATTAATTATAGCTTTAACAACAAAGAAAGAAAGAAAGGAGATTGAGATAAAGTATTGAAAACATTGAATGCATGATTGCCGACTGCCTGTCTAGTCTTTTTCAATGCACTGCTAATGTTATTACTCTTTCTTTAACCCTTTGTATATGTTGTTCTTTCCGCCATTCAATTTTTCCTTCTCGAGTGAATATGCCTACCAAGTATTATACAAAGGATGATAAAAAAGGTTAAATTGTCGAAAGGATAAAAAAATCTTGAATAATTTAAAGTGAATCAGTGAATTCTCGATTTGAGCATTTTTTGCCCAAACCTAATTTAGCATTTGATGTCGAAATTTAATTTGATAATATACATATTAATTTTAAACGTTGCTCGACAATAAAAATTATGCAAGCATAAATTCTGAGATGACGATCAATTTACTTTGGCAAACGAAATGGATATTGTTGACACCCTAAAAATGCAGCCCAAGATTAAATGCCCAAGATGAGAAGCCCAATTAGGGAGTCCAAGATAAAGGCCTAGGAAGGATCATTGATGAAGGTAATAGAAGCCCAAGAACAAAAAAAGCGCCTCGTCCAAACTTGCATAACGCACAGAAACTGAACGAATGAAGAGCCATGTGATCGCCCAGAGCGATGGCCCCATTATCGGCCAAACCGCCGAGTCACCCATGATGGAGCACATCTAAGGCATCGTGATCACCCAGTCCAGCAGTTATGGAAGCAGTTATTAGACAAATTCGACATGCCCCACGATTCAAGGATAGGAAATTTAAAGGCAAGGGTAATGGTAACGGTT
>CAIGRR010199596.1:0-10851 GCA_903798365.1 Fraxinus sp. 1973-6204 | reverse complement strand
GATCATTGGGGAGCAAACCCAAGACCTGACCAATTGAGCTACCCCTCGGGGTTTGAAAAACGATGAAGATACATATAGAGATAGAGTTATAGTTTAAAAAGAAGTTTAAAACAATGTTTAATTCCAATTAGATTAGGGCTCGTTCGGTAGGGATTAAAATCGGATTAAAATTGAAAAACTAGCCGTTATAGTTGACTTTTATTAGACGAGTGGACCCAATAACGATTATATTTTCAATTTTAATTGGATTTTAGTCTCTACCGAACGGGCCCTTATATACGATTAGTTTTGATATTTCATTACAATTCTAGCTTTAGTAGAACTTCATTTAATTTTAACTTCTTTTTCAGTTTCTTGCTCTATAAATAAAGAGTTTAATTATTGTAATTCTTAACTCCAGATATATGAATAAACATTAATTCGCTTTGCCCTTGATTATTCTCTTCTTTGCATCCCTTTCTTTCTGTTCCTTATCTTCTTCGTTGTCAAATTCATATGCTCCTAGGACATGTAAAGTCTTACATTCCGAACAATAATATTTTGATTTTTTTTTTTGTTCACCAACTTCGTATAAAAGCCTTTAAAATCCCATGCCACGATATATCAATTATGATAGTCAATTACTTCATGATGAGTTTTCGTACACCTAATTATATCTATATATAAGCGTGAGTTTGAGCCCTATTTTTGCAATTAATTTTATTTTCCATTCAAACTCTGTGGGACCAATGAACAGTAAGAGAGGCAATAGAAAGAACTCAATCAATCATGCCATATGTACATATTTTTTTACATAATTTTTTACATTGTGCACATGGCAACACATGATTGGACAGTTTAAAAAAAACACACTTTCCTTCCTAACACTTTTTGAACTCCCACACAATGTCAAACAAAACATGAACTATGGAATGTACACTTAGCATAATTCGAACTGAACAATCTTGCAGTGTCATCTAGTTCCTCAACACCAAGGTTTCAAATCAATTTGAGGTACGTCCATTGAGCTGTCAATTCTCGAAGAAAACTTAATGGCGACTTATCTTGATAAAAGTCCAAAGAAAGGATTTGTTAAAGCATTCTGCAACTCAGCTCCAGCTACTTTCAGCACTCCCATGTCAATCTTTTCTCTGGGTAGAAACAAAAAGTTGCCTCCCTTGACTCTCTCGAATCCACAGAGTTCAAGAAACTTGATAGCATCCTGGAATTTTCCAACTCTATCCTGTTATTCAGAAAAAAAGCAATGATACACGAGCACTAGTACAAATTACAAAATCATTTTATTTTGCATTGTTGATGCCTGATATCGGCTGAAATCTGTATGTGTGTACAATATTAGCAAATAGTACGTTTGAGCATCGTTTGTTGGACATGTAGACGCACGACCTTTCGGGAGGACACACACTCTAGAGCCAAGTATTCAAGGGCTTTAGATTCATGATGAAATTTGATGCATGATCCAAAGATCAGAAAGGAAGATAAAACCAAGAAATAAAAAATTCCTCTCCTCTCTGTGTAGATGATCCAAAGTTTTAACGAATACTACAAGCCTACATTGTAGCGTCGACTGAAAAGTTCATATATTTTGAGTTGCAAGCTTCTTTCAATAGACAAGCTAACTTCGTTCCTTTTTTGCAGCGTATATTTATAAGCATCTGACCTGGAATGCTGGGTTGCTGATTCTAATCTTTCTGAACTTTCCCTCTTCAGGATTGATGACAACATTTCTGACATAAATCAAGAGAGTTTGCAATGCCCTCATCACATTTTTGTCCTCCTAACATTGAAGGAAAAAGATACCACCAAGTCATAACAGAGAGGAGATGAGAACAACAATATATGCAGTAGATATGGTGCTTTCCAAATTACTTCACAAAATAGGCAAGCCTTATGTCGTTTAACCTCTAAAACATCAATATCTCCCAGTTTGATCTTCTAAACTTTGATTATTCAACAAAAAACATCAATTATTTAGTGAAGGCAGGCAAATGAACAGAGAAACTAAAAGCTAGTTACACTAGCCTGTATAGTTTGAAGTTCAATCCCTGTGCTGAACAAGAAACAAGAAATTAAGTGAAGACCCTAAAAAGATTTCTTCTATTCAAATAAAAAATAAATATATATATATATATATATATATATCCGAAAACATAACCATGGAATCCAACTAATTCATTCTTGCCACCATTGTAGTATAAATCCTTTACCACCTTCATGAGATTATAGTTCCATTAATACTGCTAGCCTTCCTTTTAGCTGAAAACTCAAGTGTCCACTACCATATACATGTAGTACATATCAAATATATTCTGCATTAAGAATTATCCCAGTTGTGCCTCATGCCTTTCAGTATAAACAACCGAAAAGTCAAGAAACCATATGGGCATAATAAAAGTAAATTCCATTATAAGTTCTTTAGATTTAGAGGGGATGAAAGTTTTCAATTTCTGGCAAGCCATTTGGTATTTGATAAGAGGTTATTTTTTGTAATATCTGTGGAGAAAAGTTGGACAGGAGATCAATTACTTTAGGTCAAAGTCTATTTTTGTCTGCATAACATTTCCTTTGACTCTGTTAAGTGGACAAATAGTTGCATTTCTTTGTGGGAGAATTCCTTTCATGAGAATACTGGAAAGTTCACTTATAACAAGGCTTTTTTAGATAGGTATTTTGTTTCAAAGTCAGGTATTTTTCTTGAAACTATTATGGACATACAAATTGAGTAATATAAGCTCTACATTCCATCAACAAAGATGAGTTCTAAACATTATCATTGTATTGTGCCAAGGATAAAGAAACTGAACTAGAATGTTCAGCTACCTTGTTCTGGCGCTTCAGAGATCTTAAGCATTCTCTCAAGAGTTCCACTTTTTCAGCAGGCTTAACAGGCAATGCACCAGAGTCATCTGTCAACGAGTTCTTCACCAGGGAATCTGTCAACGAGTTCTTCACCAGGGAAGAATAATATCAGATGCCAGTTGTTCTGCAATAAAAAATCTATGAACCAATGTAAGTAATTCCAAAATTCATTACCCTTGTTCCTTGCAACAATGATGTGGCAGGTATTGTAGATGTAGCACCTTCCAGGGGCAACCCTAGTCCCACCCTTCTTTCCATCTACTAAACATGTATTATTGGTATTTTTCACATTCGAAAGGGAAAACTGAACTTTCAGATGAATATGAAACGCACTATATCAGATAATGAATACTGCATTATTGTTTAAGACGATATGAAGAATAGCAAGAAATATCACATCACATAAGAGAGTACAAATTATGTCAGTATTCAGAAGTAGGATCATTATGTCGTTGTGGTTAAAACGTATATAAGTTTAAAAAACAGTTTTTTCTTTCTTTGACCTTTTTTTTCTTGCTATTTCACTAGCACAGTGTGGCAAAGCACTCCAAGCCAAATTTGGCAGAAGCAGAAAACAGGGAAGTAATGCAATTCATCTGTACCTTATCCTGCTGAAGTTTCTGACGAATTTTCTCCCTTGCTCTTCTCTCTTCCTCTTTCTCGGCTTTCCTCTGGGCCAAAAAACTGTGTATTCATCAAAGTCCACAATTAAGTATGTGAGAATCAAAAGAAAAAAGAGAGAAATAGAAAGATACAACAACAAACTAAGCCTCATTGTCAATAAATTTGGGGTGAGCAATGCAACAGAAAAATAAGTACATATAAACAGAAGCCAGACCGTTTTCTTTCACGTTCTTCTGCCATTTCCTTTGCCTCTAACAGTTCTTTACCAACCTTAATCCTCTCCTACAAGTGACATTATTAATGGATAACAGAATTGTCAATACACTGACATATTTAACTTGAAACTAAAATTTTAGCAGGATCACAGGAATATGGTACAAAGACGAAATAAAGTGAATAGGAAAGCAAACATGAGATTTGAAAAGAACGAACACAACAATGAAAAAATAAGACATAGCAGTAAGCCTTATTCCCAATAGATTTATCATAGACAAATATTGAGAAAACTACAGTTAAAACTTAAAAACACTAGTCCCACAACAATGCAAGCTTATAGCTAGTAACTAATTTGCAATCTTAGAATAGGTTCTATCTGAAACATAACTGTAGCAATTAGGGCTTCACATGTGGTTAAAGTAGCATTCACATTAATAACATTCTTATAAGCAAATATGTCCAAAATCAAATTTTCATCTTAATATCCAGTCTCAGTTGCTTAGAAAACTGCAGTTATCCAGAGTGCCATCATGTCTTGAAAATTGAAAAATAAAAGGTGTGTAAGTGTTGAATACAATCATTAATTGATATACATGAAGTCCTCTTTAACAACTTAAGCTTTTAGTAGTTCAATATGGTATCCGAACTGCCAAAGATTGTGAGTTCAATTCTCAATGCCAACCATTTATTAAAAATTGCGAATGTGTAAGGCTTATGAGAAAAATGAATCCCGCCTACACGTGAAGGGGCATATTGAAAAATAATATTTAAATGATATACATGAGGCCATTTCTAACAACTTAAGCTTCGATAAGTTCAAAACTTAAGGTATACTCAGAAAAGACCAAAATCTCTTCATTGCCTATGTTATAATAGAAACTGCATAAAACAACAACAAAAGCAAGCTTAGTCTTGTCGGGGTACATGAACACTTTTTCAATTTTAATCTACAACAAATAAACAGAGAGGTCTATCAAGATCAAAACATTTGCAGCCACATCAAGCCATGTTAATACCTCTCCATCTTCTAACTTGTTCTACATGTATGAGCCAATCTCCTGAATGTCAATTTTTTTTGGTCAATATTAGATATGTGCCAAACATCCAAGTCATCCTTCACATATTTTTTTCATAACCACCTCCACGTATTGGCACATATCCTCATTTCTTATGTTATCCTTTCTAGTACAGTTTCACATCCATCTAATCAACTCCACATATGCTAATATTATCTTATGGACATTTTATCATTAACAATCAACTAAAGCACAGCTCATCTAATAGTCATTATAGAACTTTCTTTTCAATTGGTAGGCGTCTAACGACAACAACAACAATTATTAGTATGAAACTTGTTCGAATTCAAGGAAAACAACTACACAGCTAATAACTACCATGTTCTGGATTCACTTGCAATGATCGAGAATTTAGGGTAACCAAAAGCTTATCACCCATTATATACCTCTCTGGTCATCTTCAAAATAAGACCAACTTGGACGATAGTTTTTATCATTCTATCGCTTCCTCAATTCCTCTACAGTTATCAGCATACAAGAGATTGTGCTCAGAGTACTTGATTAAAATATACCGGCAAACAAAGCTGTTTTGTGAGATTTTAATGGGAGTCAACCAGAACATTATCAGTTCTTCAGGACTGATGATTCTCTTGAGAAAACATTTGCAGACATGGATATAATAGAAAAAGATATAGTCTATGTAATTAAAAGC
The DNA here is from genome assembly GCA_903798365.1 of Fraxinus sp. 1973-6204. Lineage (NCBI taxonomy): Eukaryota > Viridiplantae > Streptophyta > Magnoliopsida > Lamiales > Oleaceae > Fraxinus > Fraxinus sp. 1973-6204. The sequence continues at coordinate 5,424 of CAIGRR010199596.1, read as the reverse complement.
AAATATATATACACATTTACAACAACCCAAATCCCCATGGCAACTATTGGAATCAATTTTACAATCAAGAAATAAAAATAATTGATTAGTGAAAATATCTAGTGCAAGATTCAATTAACAAAACTAGAATTCTCCAGCATGAGTAATTCATAAAGAATGCCAGATTTTTTTATAAATAAAGAATTTAGCTGGGGAGGGAAAAGGACAAATTTATCCAATCTGAAATCTAAACAATGGATACTACAGTACCTTCTCCCTTTCGCTTTCAAATTTCTTCTTTTCCTCTGCTTTCTTTTTACGTGATCGATTTCTAAAATTAAAAAGCATTTAAAATGTAAAAAAATCAGAAAATAGCAAGCAATCTGACCGTTAGCATGGTATACAACAACTTACACCTCTATTCTAAGAGAATAAGAATGACCGACTGAACTGAAGTTCAAAAAGATATTAATCATTACAGAAGAGAATTATTAAGGGTTTTATAATGAAAAGCATGTAAAAGCAAACCTTAATTCCTGTGCGCACAACTTCGCTTTTTCGGGAATGAGAGTGGGGTTAATTTCTTCAATATCAATGTTCACTGGATCCTGCGGGCACTAGTTCCATATGCAAACACGTAAATGCATAAATTTATGCGGTGGTATGAGATTATACAATAATGTATGTCACATAAACAATTTTACAGTAAGATGATATTATCCGGTATCAAATACTGATTCATTGAAGCATATACATTACTGACATAAGCAAGTTAGAGAAAACATTTAATCCATTGCAAATACTTCTTATAGAAAAGGAAGAAAGAAAACAAGCACTTAACTCAGTGACCCTACATCTTCAATCTTTAACTAATAATTAAATCAGCCTTATGCCTCAATTCTAGATTTGTTGCATTACAAAAGGTCAGATCCGCGATAATAAGTAAACCAATTTTCTCAATTGATACAGAAAACCATATCTATTCACAAAAATAAATGCAAAAAAAAGGACAACCATGAAGATGAAGAAACCTACCATTGGCATCTCATCAGTGGCTGCATCATTCTCATTGTCAACAATCCAGTTTACAGCAGCCTCAATACTTAAATTACCTGGAAAAGTTTAGAGGTTAAATCAGAACATTATAAATACCCATTATTCGTAAAAAAGTCAAGTCTCGAAGACATTTTGGAAGTTAATATCCACTGAGAAGAAATAAAGCATGCAAGAAACAAGAGAAGACCAGACTCTCAACGGTACATGTAAGGATCACAAATCTTATGATGTCTTTAGAAAGTATAATAATGAGAGATGTGTACTGCTTGAATGATTATAACTGAAGACAGAGAGTTTAAAATTATTAATGAGAAGATATAAACTCTTGAGATAAACTTACTTAAAAGTGCAATATTTTCAAAGCTGACAATTTTATAATTGTGATCATATGAAATTAACACAAATATGGTATTTATGGCTCACAAATAATTTAATGAATACATAAATTTCTTTATTTTCAAATGTTATGTTGAAGACGATAATCAAAAATGTGTTTGATGTCACATAGCAATAATCAATTTCAAAACCAAAATTTGAAGTAATATACAGCAAAAGTCCCTTCTTGTTGCCTCAATTTTCAGTTTACAAGATATAGTTCCTTATCGTTGCCCCAGACCATGCACAGACTTTTTAATCATGCATCTAGGCATAGAGATCCTGAAATGACTATTAAACTTTCAATTAAAAAGGGATGACATTACTTTCATCTTAGATCGAATTTTGAAGTAAGATTTAATATTTGGAATAAATGCGTCCATACAAATATACAAGCAAGGATCTTCTCAAAAACTAATTTACCAGAATGATGAAGGGCCTTTCTCGCTTGAGCCTCTGAGAATCCCATTGCTTCAAGTTCACTAAGCAATCTCTTGTCAACTTGCTGAATAACCATTTTTGAAGTAGAGTATAACTCCTGTAATTAATAAAATTGCAAGAACTAGATTGAGGTGCAGTATTACATTGCAATAAGAGAGAGAGAGAGAGAGAAAGAGTTAATAACGCAAAATAATGTCACAGATTCAACGAAAAGAGCAGATATTGAGGAAAAAGTTAAGACATAATATTAACTCATCATAGATTTTGTGATGATTAAATGTATTTGCAAGGATGTCATTTGTCATATTTAGATGAAGAAAAATAATTTGGATACAGTTGTCCATCTCATCCTTTCTCACTGTACACCTGAAATATTCTTGAAGGCATCTTTGAAGTTACCAAAATCCTAAAATAGGACGTGCGCTGGTAAAAAGAATTGTCAAATATTACATGTTGGGTTACTTATCCTAAGTAGCGGCTGGTTTATTTCAATAGATTCATTTTTCTTTCAGCAATGAAGGTAAATCTGGATGCATTAGTCCCACGGTTTCCAGAAGATTTATAGGTACAGCCACATGAACTGTAATTATGCCAAATAACAGTATTCAGCGACGTATTATGACAGTAACCATCTGTGGATGTGCCATGGCAGAAGTTATGGCGATGAACGAGCCAGGAAAGGACATATTTGTTATGATTATGATGTAGTGATGCACGACTCTTTAAGTGATATGGAGTAATCTTAAACAGTTCACCAGCTAGGCCTATGTATTGGTTAGAAAATGATTATCCCATTATTTTCATCTTGTCTATGATTTGATATAGAATATCAATATGGATTACAGACGCACAAAGAAACTGAAAGAATAACATGTATCCACCAGTCCCAAAATTGGTTTTGTATTATGTAATGAAAAAGTCTTGGCCTTAGTTTACACGTTAACACTTTCACCATTTTCTTTTCCAATTCTTTCTTAAATTTCCATGATCCAAATTTTGTCGAGGATTTCCACTTTAAATGCACAAATTAAATCCTTTTTCCCCATATCGTAAACAAAAAAGAAAAAAAAAAGAATATTTATTACTTGCAACGTGCAATAGTCAGAACTCAGAATAGAGCAAAACAAATATAAAGATTTATCATATAATATTGTTTAATAGAAGGATAAACAAACAATACTTATGGGACCATTCTATAGAATAATCAATTTAACCTTACACTGGATATATGCAACACCATATCAATGTCAAATTGTACGATTGATAAGACTCACAACTCGTGAAAATATAAGTCAATGACTACAGCGGAAAGGGCCCCTGATATTATCAATAGATAAGAAAAATACATTCCAAATTACGAGCTTTTGATGAGAATTGATGCAGATATGGAATAAGAAGTGATCAATTTTTGGGTATGAAAGCGTCTGAGGTATGATTGACATAAAAATGGCTCATGATGAACTACATGAAACTTATCGTATGTGTACTACTTGTATAGTAGGATTTCTCTTTAATAATTTGTATAGTATCAATAACTTTTTTTTTTTTTCACAAAGTACTTCAGCAGTTTACTTATCCAATTTCTCAAGCCTTTCCCTTGTAAACAATACCAAGCTATTGCATTTCCTTTTCACCTTTTAATTATACAGAATATACTATCATCTTCCCTCTATTATAAACAAACACAACCTGCAATATCATAATAAAAACGTAAAAAAAAATTGCATGGAAAGATAACATAAAAAGACAAACTGATGGCACCATCACATCAATTAGAAATTAATTTAACATCAAACAGAAAACGAGCATAATTTCTAATCAAACCTGATAAAACCCAAAAAACAAATCAAAAAGACAAAATAAGCCACATAACTCTTGCTAGAAAGAAAAAACAAGGCAAAACGAAAATGCCCAGATGACAAAAACGTAAAAGAGAAAGATAAATCACACCGTTTTGTTTGCACAAACCCCTCGATGATCTCTTTCGTGAATTTGGAATAGGAAGTGTTGGAATAAATGTAGTTGAGGTTCTTGCTTAACGTGCTTGAGGAAAGGCCTCGAACGCCACGGAAAAGACCGCCATTGGAAGTTTGCAGATGCTGATTCTTTACCCTTTTTCTGTGCACTTCTCAGATTTTGAATTTTCTGTTTATATACCTTTCTTCTGGAGGCAAAAGTGAAAAAAAATACCCAGCTAATCCTAAAAGGTTAATTTATTTATTTAACAATTAGCTTGAGTTTAGCACACCAACAATTTAAAGAATTTAATATAAAATATAATGGATACTAGTAGAGGGTAAGGGTTAAAAGAAATATATTCTCTGATTTTTATTTTTTTTTCCCAAAGAATGTTATTTACTATTCAATTTTTTCTTGTCCACGCTCCTTTAATATTTGCTACTATTTTCATAAAATGGGTAACTGACCAAATTTTAAATATAAAAACGCTATGGGTCCAGGAAATGGATATCAAAATCATACAGGATTTCAAAACTTAATTACGTGGCAAGAACAGTGATTGGAGGCCGATTTAACTCAAAGTGGACCAAAACCATCTACATTGCAAAGCCATCTACGAACTCCCATTTCTCCCGTATCAATTCAATCTACAGCCTCTCCTTCATCAGCCGCACCACTTGCTGACTCAAACATCGCAAGCAACCGGCTCTCACATTGTTTTCACACCACATTTTCCCCGAAATTGTAGTATCTCCTCCCCCCAACACTTCTTCACCTTCGGCCAAAGTTGTTTCTCCATCTCCGGCAACACCATCCAATTGTTGCAGTCACGGGTCCTTTCCGGACAAAGTTGTTGTTACGAAAACCCATCGAAACCCAACATCAAAATTGTTCCTGAAAAAAGGGCTCTCGTTGCAGATGACGGACAAAGGTATATTGCTTCTTGGTTCTAATTGGCCTCGCTGCAGATGAATTGGTTTATTGCTTGAACTATACATAAATGGGTTTCCAGAGTTTACAATGTGTGATTTTCCATAGTGAAAAAATTAGTTTTCTCATTCGATTTATGTTCATTTGGGCGTCTGATTATATATAGGTTAGCTGATACATTTTCAAATTTTGAGAAATATACATAAATTGGTTTCCAGATTTTACAATGTGTGATTTTCCATAAATTGGTTTCCAGATTTATGCATTATCATGTGAATCATCAAACTAGCTGATCCTCAATTTAGGATATTTTAAGGGTAAAAAAAATCTCTTATAAAACAAAGAATGACGATCTTTGGAATCAGAGGTTACTTTGTTGACCGAATTCATACTGAGAAAGCTGGAGAGAAATAGCATTTGTGAGCATATGGATTTAGTTGTGTGACTTGCGATACTATTTTTTAATCTAGCGGCAGAGTTCTACTCTTAGTTATATATAACTTTACAACTTCTAACAAAATTAAAAAAAAAAATAAAATTGCAGGAAAAGAAATTGTAGGAGGTGAGAATCATGATTTGTTGCTGGAATGTGATAACGAGAACATAATGGACAATTTGAACTCATTGGAGAATGAAAATGTAGGAAGAGATGTTGCGATTGAGCCTGAGGTGGGTATGATGTTT
>CAIGRR010199592.1:0-15458 GCA_903798365.1 Fraxinus sp. 1973-6204 | reverse complement strand
TTAATGCCGCCAACCTAAGGACTGATGGATTGATACCTAGGATGGGACGAGCCTGGGGAATCCGGCGACATGTGCCTCCTCATCCAACGGCCCTCATCTTCCCATCCTTAGTATAATTACCCTCTCCTTGTACCAAAAGAGGGATTGGAATCCCCGTTCATTCCAACTCTATAGCCAACTTTGGTATTATCTTTCTCTCCCTCATACGTTAGCACCTTTTTTCATACTTTGTCAACCTCTTCCCGGCGAGTGCTCCACCGTCGGTGAACTATTTTTCGGTAGAATCTTAAACTGACTTGACCGTCGGAGTGCTCGCGATCGTTCCCAACCCTTCCGGGAAAGGCCTCGGGTGACGACGTGGTGCCACGTGTGCAGGGTGGAGTTGACTTGAAGACCTTCTTCTGTTGGCCCCGTCGGATCCATTTTTCGAGGTCAACAATCTTTATTCAACCCTNAAACTGACTTGACCGTCGGAGTGCTTGCGATCGCTCCCAACCCCTCCGGGAAAGGCCTCGGGTGACTGACGTTGTGTCACGTGTGCAGAGTGGGGTTGACTTGAAGACCTTCTTCTGTTGGCCACGTTGGATCCATTTTTCGAGGTCAACAACTACCAGATGCTAAAAGAATATTAAGAGAGAGATATTCAAGTTCCAAACCTTGGGATTGAACAATTTTGAGTTTGAAGTTAGCCATTAAAATCAAAAATCCACGACATCACACAAATCTGCACCTACCAAAAACAGTAAATTAATGTTTTAGCAAAATAACCCAAAATCATAATACAACCTTTTGTGTGGACAAAAATTAATTAAAGGAAAATACAGAAAGCTCTCTTTGTAGATTAAAATACAAGTTATGTCCAACATGCATACATACACCAGTTGCATTTTCTACTTGATTCTAGTTTATATATACCAATGTTATAAAATGCATGCATATACCCTCTCGATGTGTTTTCAAAACGTCTCGCATATGAGTTATGCACGTGATAATGTGGTCAATTCATTTCGTTGACTACATGTGCATGCTTAAACGCTAAAACACGCATGCATTTTAGTTAAAAATTATGTCAAAATTAGTCTAACAAAGCTCGACCCTTTTTATATTCTAACAAATCAAATTAGCCCAAATCGTTCAAGCTATGAATTATGTACAATGATTTGTAGGGTTTTGATGTTTAAAAAAAAAAAAAGAATCAAAATAAAATTTTAGTAGAATTACAAACTATATACGTCAAGCCCGAGCCTCCTTCTTCTTTGGTCTTCCTCTAATTTTACTAGCAAGTGATGCTAGTAATACACAATTTTGGGATTGTTGATCGTTGTGATAATGAGGAGGGGTTATCAAAATATCTTATCATCTACAAGAGGTAATAAAAATTCTCGAGATGAAATAAAGAAGCTCGACGAAGATGATTTTGCATCGGATGACTTTGATGAAGAAGTTGAGATTGAATTGTAATCCTATAAAGAGTCGGACAATATTTAGGAATTTTTTAAGTCGGTGTTCGTATCTAATCTAACTGTTGGAATTAATAACAAGTAATTGTAGTATTTATAATTTGAGAAATATGTTTTTGCTGAAAATTTGAGGAATATGTATAAAGTTCAAATAATTGTATTATTATGATTTTAAGCAATATATATGTTTTCTCGAAAACTTGAAAAATATGTACAAAGTTCAAAGAATGTATTATTTTATTTATTAGTTTAAAATATTCAAAATAATATTAAAAATTGACAAGCGCATAATTATGTACATGCTTCGTATAAGCAATGTTTGATGTCGATCGGAACTCAAATGTCATGCATTATGCATTTCCGAATTCTAAGAATTAAAATTGAGAAACACAGAATAAATAAAAATCACCGGCCAAGTAGGTCCCACAACGAAGATCTGTCAATATAAAGGCTCCAACTGTTGAAAAAATCTTGTTAGCCACCGACTATGCCTAGCCACGCTGAACCGGTCTTTAGTCAAACTTCGGCCAACTCATTCACGCACACGTTCAAATATTCAACGGTCAAACATTTAATTCAAATACTACAACGTATAACTTTCCTAATTTCCTTACCTAGGATTTTGAACGTTTCCTATATTTCCTACCCTTGTCTGCCTTTGACCCTCCAAAATCCCCTATCCCTTCCTCATATATATCACAATTATAACATGCACTAACATTCTATATCCCAAATCCCTTCAAGTTCTATACTTTTTACAACTAAATATCTATACAAATTACACAAGATTAGTTATTTGATTTCGTTATCTCAAATATTTGATATATTTCTCTTTGAATAGGTTTTGATTCGAGAAAGGTTTTTTATTTAGAGATATCATGAGTATGATATTTTCGTGGAGGAGAAGGAGAGCCGGCCGTGGCCGTGCCGGAAAGGATGAGTTTCCGGATATGGAACTCTCCATTCCGACTCATTTTCGCTGCCCAATTTCGCTCGATCTAATGAAAGATCCAGTTACATTGTCTACTGGGATAACTTATGATCGAGAAAGCATTGAGAAGTGGATTGATGCCGGGAATAATACGTGCCCGGTGACGAATCAAGTGCTAAGGAGCTTTAATCAAATCCCAAATCATGCCATAAGGAAGATGATACAAGATTGGTGTGTAGAGAACAAATCTTATGGAATTGAAAGAATACCAACTCCTCGAATTCCGATCACCCCATACGATGTTTCAGAGATATGCTCAAGAATAGAGGCTGCAACGCAGCGTCAAGATGCCAAAAAGTGCCTGGATTTGCTTAAAAAGATGAAGAATTTGGCCAAAGAAAGTGAACGTAACAAGCGTTGCATTGTGCAGAATGGAGCTGGTTGTGCATTGGCAGCTTGTTTCGAGCTTTTCGCGAGTTTTTCGATAGAAGAATACACTGACTTATTGAAGGAAATTTTGTCTGCGCTCACATGGACGTTCCCACTAGGCGATAAAGGCAAATCTAAGCTGGGATCAGCAATTTCTCTACGCTGTATTGCATTGTTTTTGAAGGGAGATGACCTTTCTTCAAGAAAACATGCAGTTCTAGTCTTGAAAGAACTGATTTCTGAAGATCAAGATTTTGTCAACAGCCTCGTGGAAATTGAAGGCATTGTGGAAGCATTATTTCAGATTGTGAAAGTACCGATTTGCCCTACAGCTACAAAGGCAAGTCTAGTGGTTACCTACCACATGACTTTATCAGAAAACAGTGAAATGATCACATTGAAGCTTGTGGACATAGGGTTAATTCCTTACATTCTTGAAATCCTTGTTGATGGTGATAAAAGCATTTGTGAGAAGGCTCTAGGTATTTTGGACAGTATTTCGAGCCTGGATCAAGGAAGAGAAGGCATGTACGAAAACGCATTAACCATGCCCTTACTCATGAAGATCTTGCGCGTATCCGATACGGCAACACGGTTTGTGGTTTCGATCCTATGGAAACTATGCTTGGGGGAGAACGAAAATGCTGTGGTTGAGGCAATGCAGCTCGGGGCTTTCGAAAAATTATTGGTCGTGTTACAAGTTGGTTGTGGGGAAAGAACAAAATCAAAGGTTAATGAATTATTGAAATTGATGAATCGTTACAAAGATGAGCTTGATTGTTTTGTTTCATCTGCGGGATTCAAATTTCTCAAACGACCCAATTAGATTTTTTATTTTTATTTTTTTGTGGTCGAAAAGGATTTTGTGTTAGGTTAGATTAGTTGTACAAAATATACAGAAATTTTAATTCAAACATCCAATTGGAATACACTATTCATTGTTCATAGAATAAAGTAATTGTTTTCAAATTATTCAGCGTTTGAGTTTATCAGCTTGCTTTATATTATTTATTTATTTATTTTGAATTATTAGGTAAATGCGTTCCTCGACCGGAGATGCGCTGGTTTCTTATTTATGATGAATCTAGAATATTTGACGGAAACAAAAATGCACACCTAATTCTAGGCCTCACTTAAATATTATAACTAAATAATTTGGGTGGGGCAAAAGAAGTCCAACTTAAACCATTCACTTTCGAATTGAACTGTGTGTTCCTAGTCCAAAAATTATTAATTTTTTCGTTCTAAATTCACAAGGACCGTGATTAAGGGGAAAAAAATGGACTTAGAGGCTAGATCTAGAAGAACAATGCTGGGCTGCTGACATCCTCCCTGACAGTCCCCTCACAGTTGGAGGGAGGGGGGGGGGTGGGGGATTTTTTTTTTTTTCAATTCATATGGGTTCCACGTGGATCTCACCATAATGTGAGAGGATGTCAACGAAAGTGTCAATTTTTTAATTTTTTTTTTTTGGCAAAATGGTTTAATTCATTGGTATATTGGATATTTTATAAATGTAGTATTTGATAGAAATTAAAAATAAATAAATAAATAACTTTCCATTCAAGGTAGCAGTCTTAGGGGGATCAGCAAAAAACAAAAACAAAACCTTTAATGTTAATACGAGGATAATTGGAAATGGATTAAATATTTAAGCCGAGCAAAAGAATGACATCCAGCATGGTTGTAACACTCAACGGTGAAGTGACGTCACCGAACATTTTTGATGCAAACAAGTCCATGCATAGAAATATTCAAAACCAATTTCTTATAACCATGTAGTGATATTTGTTCCAATAAATGTACATAATGATACAATATAGTGGAATCATACTAATCAAAGAGATATGAGAGCGGAAAGTACCTTTCTTCCAAAGTTACGGATTCAGCTTTACGGACATTCGTTAACAATCATGTCATATAAAGTAAAAAGAAAGGACTTCTCATCTAAACTTTCCCACCGAAGGATCGGAGTCTCGGAAAGAGTGGACTTCATAAAGGAGGCCCCATAATGAGTGATTCTCGCCCAAAAACTCAACATGTGATATTCCCAAACTCAAGAAAGCAAGAAATGCGTTTGAAATGATATACTAGGGAGTGACATTTAATTTGTTACATTAACCAAATACAACTTTTGGCCATCACTTATCATATCGACCTCAAGAATTTTTCCTCCATCTTCTGATAATATACATGAACCATGTGGAAATTCCAGTTGCTCTGATGCTGTTTTGATTAGCTCGTCAATGCTGTGAGGAATCCACATTACAATACCACATTTTGTACTCTCCTTGGAAGCCCATGGGTGGAAAGGAAACACAGTGCACTTCTTTGGGTGCATTTTATCTGACATCAAAATTGAAAAGCTCTCAGAGAAAACAATTAGTGGAGGTGACTAATGAAAGTAATATGAAAACCAATGCAAGTGTAGAAAGACGTGCTAGACTGCAACAAAAATGCCTTCTTTAGTATACGTAATTTCAATTAAGAAAATTTTGCATTTTGCACGACTTATCCACTAGATTCTATGTCCTATTGTGTTTGTATGTTGTTCCACTATATACAATGAGTCTTGCACCCATTTTAAAAACACTCCAGGCTCCAGCACATAAGGAACCATTTTACTGAAAATAATAGAGGTTAAACATAAAAGAGTTTGCCATGTCAGGTTATCTTTAGTTTTGAAGATCAAATGGAAATTAAAAGACAATGCATCAATTAACAAAGTGCGTGCAACATTTCTCAAAACATGAAGTGCAAATACAAATTATGTTAAATGCGAAAGGAAAAATAATGAGGTAAAATTGAGGTTGAATGTAGCACAAGGGTCCATAATAGTCTGTTCTTTGATATGGATCCAGGTTTTCTAGAAGGAAAGCGTTAAGTACTTTCATTATATCCAATAAGGAGGGTTTTTTAAGTTATTAAGGTCTATGATCATTATAATACCTTTTTTCCTTTTCTGTTTGAGTGTAGATGTGTTTGTACTGCCTTGATGCAATGCAACTTTAATATTAGTCACTTCCATTATAATATGCTCTATTCTTCAGCAGTAGTAACGAAAGTTAATATCTGGATTGCACACTGAAGTCAAAAACTGAGAATCTAGTACCTGTGACATCTTGAGAGCAATCAGGGAACTTCGATAATTGGGCGGCTTTAGCTTCTTCCAGAAGTCTAATCATATTCTTGTTTCCGCACATTTTCCCTTCATCCACTGGGGTGTTTCCCCATCTGAAAATTCGTAAGTTAAAAAAAAATGTAGCTGTACCTCAACAAATTAAGAGCAGATAAGCATAAATTATTTTGCAACGAATCTCAATAAACTAATCAAAGATGGACGAATTTGAAACTTAATAGACAAAATGAGCTAAACTCAAACACAGCTTTACAACTCCAGCATCCTGTGAATATGATAAAGCAGATACTTCCTAAAGTCAGAATTGAGCTTCATTTGAAGCCTGATTACTGGACCAGAATTAGTAGTTGCTGTTTGGTTTTTGGTTTTGTAGAAATCTATTAAAAAAACATACAATAAATATCTTTCTGCGCAGAATAATTGAATAGAATAACAGTATGAAGTGATGTTAAACTTTGTTTTATAAAGGCTTAGAACATCATGGTAACAAATAAAACTTTCTCATCCACAAAAATATCAAAGATTTACATAAAAAATGAGCAGGTCTTGGCAAACTCTGTTGTACTTTATTTTTCTAATTCCATCAGAACTAGTGTCCCTACCACAGGTTGATTTGACTGCTGCAAGAGTTAAAATTCTCTTTCCCTAAGGAAGCAAACATAAATCAAGAATTACGATATCGAAACACGTGGGTCATTATTGGGCAGTTTTGAGGAAATCTCTCGAGAGAATCTGATTTCTTATGACCAATGCATGACTAAGTAAGATCTATATTTTTAAGTTAGAATTGTTAAGGAAAAACTGAAGATTGCCCATAAAAAACTCAAATGCCATGAAAATGTATACCAGGAGTTACAAATTTGTATCTTGTGCAAGTGTTGGATGCTGAATCTGTTCAGTAGAAGTATAGTATACTCACAAGAGCCATGTAATTTCGTACTGATGTAAAATGGCTTAAAGTAGAACTAAAGCTCACACATTGTTAAACTACATAAAAACTATCTGACTTAAAAGAAAGGTTACTGATTTTCTTTTTCTGCAGGACTTATTAATAAAACTGATTGTATCAAATGTAAAATCAAAACTCACTGCTCCTTTTGCTAAGGCTTCAAAAGAAACTGGGAAGTAAAGCAAACAAGTGTGCACTTGGAATGAAAGGAAAAAAAGAAAAATCTAGATGAGCTTAGACCAGAAAGAAATACATTTTACCTGTCCCTTGAGAAAACACTTGCCCCCGCTTCCAAAAGCAATTTCGCCATCAAATATAATCCTTGAGTGGCAGCTATATGAAGTGGGGTTCGGTGATCATAGTCTTTGAAGTTTGGATCAATGCCATGGGATAAAAGTCTTCTGAGAAAATCAGTATCTCCTCTTGCGACCAATGTGCATAAGAAACTACCAGAATTCTCAATCTTCAACAAGGCCCCCTCTCTAGAAAGCAACGCAGCAACTCTGTCATGTCCACTCTTGATTGCTTCAAATAAGGGCATATTTCCAAAATTATCTGTTCAGAGAAACAACTGCATTAAGTCCTATATGTTACTTAATGGAAATTCAAAATCTCACATGCGAACACCAATTAACCATTTCAAAAATTTACCTGCAGCATTCACATCTACATCTTCTTGTATCAGAAAAAGAGCAATATCTTCGTAACCTCGTGATGCAGCAAGATGCTGTCGAAAAACAAGGCACTGTTTAGGGATCCACTAATCTGTTGTCGCTTTCATTGTATAATCTTTTTCAAGATCCAAATTTTTAAAATAAATTCATGTTGTGTCATGAAATAACAATCATGAAGCATCAGAGGCTAGGAAGCACTCATACGGACAAGACACAACACGAATAGGTTAACATGCAAATTTAATAAAAAAAAACCGACACGACACATCCCAACACGCCGATTAAAATAATATTAAATGTTTTTCTATCTTGTATATTGCAAAGTAAATTTGTTCTTGTTAATTTCGACATGGCGATAATGTACTTTGTGACGTGTTGGAAATGTATATCCCATCATGTCTACATGGCCAACGGTACAAAATAAAAATAATTTGGACACGCCACCAAATGTTCTAGACGCGTCAATGTCAAACATGATATATTTTCCAACATGTCGACAATGTGTCCAACTATACAAAACATAAAAATAATTTGGACAGGCCACACGTGTCGGCAAGTCGGACACAGACTCGTTGGTGCATCCTAGATCAAAGGTCCAAAAACGGGAAAAAGATGTAGTGGGACATTGGAAATTCTTTTGCATGGATCTTCATGACTGCAAAAAGATACAGGTGCATAGATCTTTATGACTGCAAGAAATAAAAGTAAATAAAAAGGACCTTAGATGTTAGTTTTTCTAACTTAATAATCTCTTCATTCAACCACTTTATGAAACAACTTTGCTAAATGCTAAATTATTGGGGAAAAAAAAATTTGAAGCACATAATAAAATATGAATGATAAGAGATGATGTATCGATATATCCCACTTGGATGCAGAAAGAAGCTGTATATTAACAAAATTTGCATGCTGGACACAGTGTCAAAGTTCCAAAAATTTAGTAGGTCAGGGAGACATAAAATCCCCATTTCTCAATGCTTGAGTGTGCTGTTAAGTTAACCTTAAAATGGTACCCAGAATGGCTACCGAAACTTCAATAATTAAGATTTGTAACTCAGAAAATTAGCAAGTGGCCAATTAGGTATAAAAAATAAATTTTTAATCAATCTGATCATTTTTCTTAAAGGTGGTGTAAACTTCAGGATCATGAAAACATTTATGCGGAAAAGATATTGGTGAATTTAAGCCACTAGAAAAATAATAAATTGAAACCACAAGGTTTTAATATAGTTGGCCTGAAAAGTTAGACTGCAGAATACAAATTTGATTATCTTAAATCATACCAAGGGTGATCTTCCATTATAATCTTTCTTGTTGGGATCAGCTCCTGCCCGAACCAGACCTTTCAATTGATACAAATCACCATGATAAGCCGCACTGTTCACCCTCAAAGCAAGCTCAGCCTCCTGTTTTTCAATATGAAAGGTGATATCTGACTCCAGTTGCTTCACCCGAAGATTAGATTCTTTGCCCTATCACAAAATTCAATTTTAGATTATGCAAAAATGATTTTTGATTCAAAATTTTATAGGAGAAATGAAAAGGCACTATTCAAAGGTGTTAAGAAGTAATTTTAGTTTGAGCTTACAAGGACAAGTCTTAATATCACCGACATGAAGATGAAAAATATCTGAGTGACTAGGGGGAAAGGGCGCTCATCAACAGAGTCAAATCAAATTACCTCCAATAAGTTTGTCAATATTTTTCGCCCATCATGAAAATATATGTCAAGAATACTGGAGAAAGACTGTCTATCAATCCGCAGGAGCCTACACAATTCACAAACCCGAACTGTATATGGCTGAGGAATGTTGCAAAGAATCGAAATTTCTCCAAATAGGCTATTAGGCTCCAGAAGTGAGACTGTTTCTTCTGATCCATCTGATCCAACGCCGACCTCCTCCTGAATAGAGTTAGCAGCAATGAATCTGGCAATATATTCTATTCATCGTAGAGATTTATTAACTTGCTCTCAACATCATGATCAACGGCTTTGTTATGGTTTTGAAAATATAGGAGCTGGTATCAAAATTCAATAAAGTACTTCTGCTAATATATTTTTGATGATTTTGAACAATGAGATACTTTTTTTCCATTTTAATGAGAACGGATGATATCTCATAGGGTTGAAAAGAGTCCTGGTGAGCAGAATGGATAGTAGAAGATGCATGATATAACAGAAAGAACAAAAATAGGACACAATAATCTGCAAGGAAGACATGCATAAAAATTAACATTTTTTTTTTACAAGGCAGAGTTCCGTACCAGAACACCATGACAAACAAAATAGAGTTGGTCCACAACATTTCCCTGTTCCATTATAACTTCTCCTGGGTAAAAAAATTCCTCGTGGACCCTGGTTACCTGCAATCAAGATAAAAGAAGGAAAAAAGAATCAGCCTTGGGAATCAGGTTAAGCCCCTGTTTGGTACACATTAATTTCCATTATCATTCTTCTACTCATTTTCAACCACACATTCTTCAATAAAATAATATTTTTCATCACATCAATAAATTTTCCTTTTTTTTCAACTATACATTCTCCATCAATCTACTATTCCAGAATATATTCTTCCAAAATAATGTGGCTTAAACACACCCTAAGTTAGCATGAAGTTAAAAATTTATTTCAGTTAAAATTGGTCATGAATAAAAGTTAGATCTTAATATGAAAAATCATGCCGTGAACTTTGTAGAACCCTAATATGTCCTTCTAACTCTTTAAAAAGTCTTTAATGAATTTCAATATCACAAACATATTCATTTATTAAATATTTTTAATATTTAAGTGACGGAAAATTAGAGGGAAAAAAACCATTCAGCCATAAGAAAATATAAAATGACAGAGTGGAATAACAAGAAAATAACTAACAATTTGATTGATGAATTCCAAGGAGCATCCCTTGAATAGAGGAACATTTTCAACATAAGACTTATATAAAGACTCAGATATCTGTAAAAAAAAAAGTGATTTAGTCAATGGAAGAGTTAATTTTTCAGACAAAAATTACGTTAGAACAAAGAATCCATCAAGGGAAAGAAGATAGTAACTACTCATAAAAATGAAAGAAAGCTAAGGTATATGTCCCTTCTTTACAACTGATGCATTTTGTATCAACCTTTGCCTTTGAAGAACTGGATATATAAGACAAAAAGATGAAATAATTTTGGTCTTGGTCAAAAATTCTCAGCATATGGGACAGTGTGCAGAAGATATAAATTTGCCTATAGGTGTTTCGTCAACTGAGCTGTTATCAGGCAGAATGCCATAACACATGAAAGCCAGTGTTTTACTACTACTATTTACAACAGCCCTATATGTAGAATATTAATATTATACTAAAATCTGCTACCGTAAACTATATAACTAATCTGAAATGTATTATATAACACAGTATTAGGCATAATCATGTTGACTAATATATGACCGTACATATAATAGTTTGCTGGGCGATATCAATTCTAAGGAGACAGCTTAAACGAATGAGCATTGTCGATAAGCTTGGGGTATCAATAATTTTTATTGCACTCATCACGAAAAGGAATGAACTAAAGTTTTGGAGATATATTATGAATAAGATGGAGTTAAATTTGAGACTGTCCATTGGGAGTGAAGGGTTGATATCAATCTTATAAAGTGGATTTAAAGAACAGTCCAGGTGAATAGTTTATGTTCAGATCACTCAAAAGCAAAAATGGTCCTTAGAG
The DNA here is from genome assembly GCA_903798365.1 of Fraxinus sp. 1973-6204. Taxonomy (NCBI): domain Eukaryota; kingdom Viridiplantae; phylum Streptophyta; class Magnoliopsida; order Lamiales; family Oleaceae; genus Fraxinus; species Fraxinus sp. 1973-6204. The sequence goes on along the minus strand of CAIGRR010199592.1, from coordinate 4,168 downwards.
ATTATCGGATTCCCTTATCCTAAGATCCTTTTGGATGTGGAAAAGATCATCAAAAGGTTGATAATTTCCGAAACTAACTCACTAAAGCTCTTATAAATGATGTGGTTGTGGTTTTTATTTAGTTACCTTGGCACGAATTGAGATTGGGATATCTTGGAGAACAGAAGCATCAGTGTAGCTGCTTTCATATTGTAATCTCAAGTGACCTTTTATTTGATTACGGATGTCCCTTCCGAGTTTATTTCTGTTCATATATTTAATAACATCTGTCATTTTATCCCTATATCTTTCTGTCTTTGATCCTTTGACAATCAATGCTGTCATGTTACCGATCAAGTATGCACCAAGAATCATGTCGAAAGAGACATAAATCATAATGAATATCATTTCTCTCAGATTGACTGCATGTATATCTCCATACCCTATATCAGAAAGAGATACTTGGTTAGCATAATAGAACACCTGGTAAAGGAGGAAGATTTTGATATAAATATGTGAGCTTGTTGAGCCACTTAGCAAAAAAGTGATAATATCAGCAAGGAGAAAGGACAAGAATTGGACGCTATTCATTTACGCAGGAAATGCTCCATCATTCATAAACTAAACATTAAATTTCAGTAACTACTACGGAATTACTTCATGTAGTTTAAATGCCACTACTACCATTTACTAAGCTAGAATATCACTCAATTCATTCTCATCAATCAGCTTAGTTAGGATGCTGTTAAAAGCAGGAGGCCACTTATCTTCAGTGGTTCAAAACATGGGTTTTAGCAAAAACAATGCTTGCATAAAATCCGTCGGTCAGTCATATAAAGCACAACTGTCATGTCAACCAAAAACTAAGATCCCCCCTCACGTAAAAAAAGAAATGCAATTACTATTATATCCAACCAAATGATCTGCTCCACCAACATGTTACTATTGTGCGATATTATTTATCTATGAGGCACCCATAGTCCCTATTTTAATTCCAGCTTTGTGTAGACATTCGTGCAACCAGCAGTATTACAGCTCTTACAATACCTGCCACTTCTTTGCATGCCATTTAACTTTCAACTTGATTGCTGTAATTTAGCTTAATTGTTTTAGTTTGAGACTTGAGAGATTTACTATTTTGGTTGGTAATTTGTAAACCAACTCCAGTGATCAGGGTGATCAAGTCATGGCATTTTGGGGTGGCAATTAGATCCCACCAAATTCACAGCTTCATATTAACTAGTGAACACATGAATGAAGGCTCAGATGCCTTTAAATTTTGCATTTTTGCATTTCATAATATGGCAATCAAAAGTTAATTTGCTAGAACTTAAAATAACACTTATAAAAAGAAGAAAAATATAATGCTTTGATTTGTACGAAAGATTCTAACCACAGCTCCCGTGTGACATTGGCAAAATGTAGCAAAGTTTTGTGAAAAATCAGCTTTGCATAGGGAAGTTGTATTAGATTAGGACTCACCAACTGTTGACATGGTAACAATGGCAAAATATAAGGAAGTTGTATATCGCTTCCATAGATCAAGCTCTCTGAAGTGTGAATAACTATCGTCCCCCAGTTTTAAACTCCCAATCCATGTGTATCCTTCCTTCTCCTCAGGCAGAGTGGTTGCTAGATAGTAGAAGATGCAAGCTGCTGTATGTGTGCAATAGAGTTCCACAGCAATAAGTTTTACTATCCTTGTAAAGAGATAATTGATCCTGATATCCTTCTCCATCCTCTGGAAGAAAGCTGTAACTTTTCGAACCCGACTCAATCTAATCAATAGAAGGTACCTCACCTCTTCTATTCCTCCAACAGCCTAGGTAAGAGATTGCATTATAGTTATACACTAACTGAACAAGACAATGTCTAATATGTAGATATTGGGATATGAAGGTGAAACATTTTCAAAATATGCTTCATCTTATCTTAAACACCCTTTTAAGTCTCAAATGAATACATGAAGTGGTTGCTAAAAAATGATGTAATTCACATTTGGAAGTGCAATATTGAACGAACAAATTTGTGAGAAAAGATTCATTTAGATGAAAACATTTCCATTAATGGAAGTGAACCAATGCTACAACCATAAACCAAAAACCTCATTATAAAACTTAATACATATTAAGAACCAGAGAAGAATCAAACCTTGTAAATAACATCCCAAGGCATACAACCTAGGAGATCAATGATAAAATGGGATTTGAGGTACCTGTAATGAATTAAACATAAGTGAAAGTTCAACTTAAAAATAGGGGCAAAATAAAATGAAAGCATAGTACGGAATTTATATTGATGTGAGTATGATGAAAGTAGAACTAACCGTACACCAATTGGGGTACGCTTATAAACCATTTTGTAGGAATGACTATCTCTATAGGCCACAAAAAATTGCAGGATAATGTCGACAAGAAAGGCGATTTGACCAGCAATGTCCAGGAAGAAAAGCTTCCTGGGCAGTCCCCGGAAAAACCCAAACTCCATTGGCGTGAAGAAAGATGAGTAAATTGCCCATATCAGTATGAATTTCTCCCATGCCCGGTACCATCTGCATCATCATTATAATTTAAACATACAAGCTCCAAATGCAATAGAAATTTTTCATTTCGAACTCATCTTAATCCATTACTAGGTTCCCTGTCCTGCCATGCTCTAGTTAATAAATTAAATTATCAAACTGATTTTATAACGTTTGCTAAATTCAATTAAATCATATAAACAATAATTTTGTCATATATCTACACTTTTTTTAATCTTATTCAATAATGTTTAGTTCCATAAACATGGCCATCAACCTAGATATGCAATCTTATATATATTCCACGTTGCAGCTGATGGGCATTACACTGTGCCATAATTTAGTTTGTTTCTTTGCCAAGAAAGTGCACTTTGCTATAATTTAATATTGTCAAACCAAACAAGATAAATAACCTTGTTCCATATCGAAAATAAGTCCAAATGGATAGATTTTTCCATGGTGCAACTGACCCATTTCTATACAAGCGGACGGAGGAACCTTTTCCTTCTATTTTCGGCGCACCATTAATAAAGATTTTAGCTCTAAATAGATAAAGTCAAACCAGCTATAGCTTATTTCAAACCAAAAACAAAAGATACTTCTACCACTCTTAATAAGCCACGTCAGCACCACGATCATTGGCGGGAATATCACCGCCCCTCCCTCCCTCCCTCCCTCTCCTCAACTGAATAACACGCTTCTCTCTCCCATAATTCTCTCCTCTCCAAAGATGAAGGAAGCTATAGATACACAAATACAAACAAACTTTTATATGTGTATGTATGTACGAACCTGTTATCGGGATGAATGGCTAAGCCTTGTGAAAGATCTTTGAGGCCATTGATGACGGTCTGTCTGCTAAATCTCCGGCGATTCAGCTCGAGCCCGAACTCGTTCTCAATCAAATTGAATCGGCTTCCCCTCGATGATTTTATTCTCTCTCTCAAATCCTGCACCTCATATTCCTCTTCTCCATTCGAGCTATCTTCTCTATCATCGTGATTCCCATTCGCCGTGTTATCAATCCTGAACGTCGTCAATTTCTTCAATGACATTTTAGACCTCAATAGCAATGCAATTTGATCTAGATTACGTTCTAATCGTTTCTTCAGGAAAAAGTATATAAGGTTTGTAAATTGATGGTGGAAAATTCTTGAAAATTGGATTTTGTGGCGAGGGAAAGATTTCGTTGGCCTGAAATATTCGAAAAAAGGGAAATCTGCTCACGAGTACTCATTTACAAGTTGTAATAAGGCTCACGGTAATGAAAACTTATGTTGAGAATGACAGCTTCAGTTAAATCTATGGCTATATATACACGGAAAAAGCAGTTTGAGCGAGAAACTGTCTGTTGAAATATAAAATGGGTGATGCTACGTAACATATTACATATTGCCATCTGTATACTCCTTAGGGACTACTTCAAATAAAATATAATATATTCGAAGTAGATTTTCTCACCGTTATGAAGACTGCATTATATACTAGTAGCATATTCCATGTAAAATAAATATTGAAGTGTGTATGACATGCTCGATTAGTCTAACATGAAATAACGGACAAACATTTCTTGAGTTTCTCTTCTTTTAATTCAGGAGCGAATTTAGAATCGGACTTAAAAAACAAAAATTAAGTTGGGCTTCAAAAATTACACAAAAAATATTTTTT
>CAIGRR010199493.1:0-18825 GCA_903798365.1 Fraxinus sp. 1973-6204 | reverse complement strand
AGTGAAAGGGATGTTTTCCACACTGGAACGTTGAAATAGGGGCGAAAATGCAAAAAAATGAAACGTTGGGACGTTTTGCACACTAACTGTCAAACGTAGGGACGTTTTGTGCTAATAAGCCTAGAATTACATATATAGCAAAACATACAATCATGTTTTTCTCAATAAACAAAAGCATTGAGTACGGTTCATTATCAAAATGTAGAGTTAATCTAAATAATTACAATGAACATTATTAGACTACTCAAATAGCTGATAACAATATATCAAAAATACAGACTACTGCTCCAAAAATAACTAATTAAAATGGTATAAAATAATCGATCCATATCAAAGTTTGATCCTTTGATAACAGTTTAGCTATTCCAAAAATAGTCGACTAGGGACACATCACAAATATAAGTAGTAAAGGTATAGTTTGATAGTTAAATAGTTTAGACCCAAATGTAAAATCAAAATAATAACAGACAACAAATCACTTATTAATATCTTTAGATGATTAAGTTTAATTAAATAAATCAATTTAAACAATCAGATTAAAAAGCAATAAAAATAAAGTAAAGAACACCAAAAATTGATGACGGAAGAAAACCCCTTCGTAGGATCAAAAATCTTTGGGCAAACTTGCAGGTAAACGATCTACTAAAAAAGTTAACTTACAATTAGTTTAGGCACTACTAAACCTTAGCTAACAATGACAACCTAACTTGTAAATTATCAAGGAACTCTTTTAGTTGTGTACGCCCGCACTTCCCAAAACTCTAGGCCACTTTTCTCTCTACGGATCACTAAGAACGAATCTCGTTTTGGAGCATTAGAACTCCAAGCCCCTCTTCTCCCAACTTCAGAACTCTGAAAGCTTATAGGTGTAGATAAGGTTTTGTTTGGTGTTTGATCAAAGATCTTTTTGTGTTTTGATCTATGGTTGAAGTAAGAGAATATTGGAATATGGATTTGATATTTAAAGTACGTTTTGTTTAACTTAATTCAAAGCTCAATCAATGTTGAAACTATGTTTAGGATTAATATATGAATAATTGATAATGTGGTAGAATCAAGAGATCAATGAAAGGTGTTTTGAATCTTGAATAATGTGATCTCTTTAATGAAATAATGATTACACACCTTGGGACGTTGTATGGCATGTACGTCTCGCGTCTAGCAAGTGGCTGGTCTGACGCTCGAGCACCGACTAGTGATAGCCTTCCCGTTTTAGTGCTCAACGCATGGCTGCAAACTATTTAGGACTCTATCAACCCCAAACTATTTTGACTTAAATTACTACTCAATAACTCCTATTTTCTTTAATTAAAATTCAAATGACCCAAGATTTTGAATACGAAAAATTGCCGATTACTAATTTTCTAATGACAAATCTGGACCTAACAATCTCCCCATTTAGCATTCCGTGACAAAATCATTTATTTTAAAATCAAAATCAAAACAACATAACAACAATCTACTAAAAGAATAAAATCCCAAAAGTTACTTCAGCAACTTGTCAACCCATTTCTAGAAACAAATGAAAACAACACCTTCACGTTAGAAGCAGGAGAAAATTGACAAAGCCAAAAAAAATATTACTAAATTATATAAAACAATGCAAGTAACACGTGTAACACCAAAATATGAAATACTACGTGCGTCAACAACCTAAAAATAAATTTTAGATTATGAATATCAATACTGACAAAATACTAAACACAATATCAGTATTAGTTCTAGCCAAATATCAATTAAAAATTATCAAAAATAAAAATATATCAAACATCATGAAATTTTCAAAATTTCTCCTTCTCAATGAAATATCAAATTTTCACCCCATAACTCATACATTCAACTTTTTGAAATAAATACTAATATTGACCCATTTTGTCACGAATAACAGATAAAAACTAGCAATATACTTATGAATAACACAGAGAGAATTAATGAAAACAAATATGCTCATGTTCAATTATACAAAATTATGCAAAATATTTGATGAGAGAATACAAATTTTCTTTGTTTTTGAAATAACTGTTTTTTTTTCATTAACTTTTAAATATAATATCATGAACAGTTATTTGCTTACTTATACATATATAATTCATAAACAATGAACTTTTTCAACGTAACTTATTATAAACATATATAAAGTAAATTGTATAAGCTACCCATGTATGAAAAGTGTCACTAAACTTCTGTAAGCAAATTTCAAAACTTTATATCAGTTAGAAAGGAAATGTAAAAAATCACCGATGAATAAATATATTCCTCAAAATACGAAGGTAAACCCAATGCTACTAAGACATTTTAAATTTAAAGCTTATATTTTAATTTTTCATTGCATAATTTTTCTTTCTTCATTTATCCGTGATCATGTATATAATTTTTCTATCTTATGTGCAGACTTTCTTCATTAAACTTTTTAAATGACCCTATAATGAGTTTTAGGATGATGACTCCGAAGTCAAATGACTTATAGGGCACCGATTTTAAGATACCGGTAGGTTTAATTACTCAAGTTAAATAAGTTACGAAAAAAGTATAAGATGTAACTCTCAATATTTATGTAATTCAGATTTTTTCTTTGACACGCAAAAATAATTTTTCTTTTACGAGAATCTACTGAGTTTAGGTCAACCAGTTAAAAATCATTCTATATTCGTAGTCAATTCACCACACAAATGACATCCATCTCAAATATCTTCGGTCAAAACCCATTCACAAAAGTTTAATGTGGAACGCAGATAATACATGTAATAATATTTACCAAGTACTCCAAATAAGTTTTAAATAAATTTAATTAAAACTTTATTCACTATTTATCAATTTTAATAGTACTTGATTACAAAATAACATTTTCAATCAATATTAATTGAAAAATCCTTTTTCCCTTTTCATCATGTTTTTTTTTTCTTTTCAATTTTTTTATTTTTTTATTTAAAAATAATGAACATGCAAAAAAATGAAATAAAAAAAAAAAAAAAAAAAAATAGAGTGCATGTATGAATATGTATATCATGAACAATGCAGATACATGGACCTGGATACCTAATCGATGAGGTACGTAAGTGCTCTTACCATGAAGAGTAATGCAAGCAATACCACAATTAAGATTACTTTGATTTGATATTTCACTCTTTTTTACCCAAATAATCTTAAATGAAGATAAAATCTTAATCAATTAAATCATCAATTTAGTCAAATGACTCTCTTGATTAGTCAAAAATCTAACCTAAGTAGTTAGATCTTCTTTGTTATTTCTAATCAAGGTCTTAAGGCACTTAGGTCTAATGTGATCTGCCATACCACAATGAAATGTGTTTTGGATTTTGAAAAATGGGATCTCTATAATGAAATAATGATTCTATACACATTGGGACGTTGTATGGCATGTATGTCTCTCATCGCGAGTGGTCGGTCAGCCGCTCAAGCGCTTGACGAGTGGTAGCTTTCCTGTTTTGAACGCACACTTGGCCAGCGAGTGATCTTTACTTTTCTGTTTCTCGATTTTCTTGAATTTCTTCGACTACTTTTAAGACTCTACCAACCTCAAACTATTTTGACTTAAATTACAACTCAATAACTCTCATTTTGACTTTAATTACAACTCAAATAACTCGTGATTTTGAATACAAAAATTGCCAATTACAAATTTAGAAATTTCTAATTTGCTAATTACAAATTTGGATCTAACAATCTCTTCATTTGGTATTCTGTGAAAAAAATCATTTATTTAAAATCAAAATAAAAACAACCTAACAATCTACGCAAATAGGCAATTCCAAAAAGTTACTTCAACAACTTGTCAACCCGTTTCCAAAAATACATGGAAACAACAACACGTGAGAATAAGAGGACATTGACCATTAAAAAAATATAACTAAATCATATAAAACAATGCTAGTAACATATAGAATATTAATAGATATTGACAAAACACTAAACACTATCAATATTAAGATTTCAACAAAAAATCAATCAAAAATATAAGAAATAAAAATATATCAAACATCATGAAATTTTCCAATTTTCTCTCTATATTTCAAATATCAAATTTTCAATTTTTCTCTCTCTAACTTATATACTCAACTCCCTAAGAATAAACACTAATATTTCCCCCTTTTGTCAAGAATAATAAATGAACACTAACAAAATACTCATGAATAACAAGAGATAATGAGTGAAAACAAGTATGTACATGCACAATTATACAAAATTATGCAAAACATGTGATGGGAGAATAAAAATTTTCTTTATTTTTGAGACAAATAGTTTTTTATGAATTTTTAAATAAAACATCATGAACAGTTATTTGCTTATTTATACATGTATATTCATAAACAATAAGCTTTTTCCACGTAACTTATTTTAGACTCATATGGAGTAAATTGTATGAGCTACCTATATGTGAAAAATGCCACTAAACTCCCCGTAAAAAAGTCTCAAAACCTTACATCAATGAGAAAGGACATGAAAAGAATTACTGATGAATTAGTATATTCATCAAAGTATGAAGGCAAATCCAGTCCTACTAAGACTTTTTTAAATTAAAAGCTTTTATTTAATTTTTCATTGTATAATTTTTCTTTCTCCCCCTATCTGTGAGCATATACAATTTCTCTACCTTATGTGCAGACTTTTTTCATTACACTTTCTAAATGACCCCTATAGCGAGTTTTAGACTGATAACTCCAAAGTCAGGTCACTTATAAGGCATCAGGTTTTAAGATACGTAGTAGGATTACTTACTCTAGTCAAATATGTTACGAAAAAAGTATAAGATGTAACTCACAATGTTTATTTAATTCAATTTTTTTCTTTGAAGCTCAATAATATTTTTTTTCCTTTAGGAGAATATACTAGAGCTTAGACCATTCCATATTCAAAGTCAACTCACCACACAATATAAAAAAAATATAAAAAAATCATATAAAACAATGCAAGTAATACATAGGTAATACCAAAGCATGAAATACTACATGAACAAATAACCTAAAAAATAAAATGTAGAATATTAATATCAATAATGACAAAACACTGAACACAATATCAATATTATGATTCCAACCAAAAATCATTTAAAAAAATATCGAAAATAAAAATGTATCAAACATCATGAATTTTTCAAATTTTCTCCCTCTAAGTCAAATATCAAATTCAAAATTCAAAATTTTCTTTCCCTAACTCATAGATTCAACTCTCTGAAATAAATACTAATATGTCCCCATTTTGTCGTGAATAATAAAGGAAGACTAGCAAAATCCTCATAAATAACACATAGAGAATGAGTGAAAAGAAATATGCACATGTATAATTATACAAAATTATGCAAAATATGTTATGAGAGAATAAAAAAATTTCTTTCTTTTTGAGATAACCGTTTTTTTATTAATTTTTAAATATAACATCCTAAACAATTATTTGCTTTCTTATACATGCATAATTTATAAACAACGAACTTTTTTTACGTAACTTATTTTAAACCTATATGGAGTAAATTCTATAAGCTCCACATGCGTGAAAATGCCATGAAACTCCTATAAGCAAGTGTCAAAACTTTATATCAATGAAAAATGATATACAAAGAATCACTTGTGAATGAATATATTCCTTAAAGTATGAAGACAAACTCAATGCTACTAAAACCTTTTAAATTAAAAGATTATATTTAATTTTTCATTGCATAATTTTTCATTTTCCCCTATATGTGAGCATATATAATTTTTCTATCTTATGTACAGACTTTTCTTAATTAAGATTTTTAAATGACCTCTATAAGGAGTTTTAAGCCGATGACTTATAGGGCACTAAGTTTTAAGATACCCAACAAACTTTATTACTCGAGTCAAATAGACTACAAAAAAAGTATAAGATGTAACTCATAGTATTTATGTAATTCGAATTTGTTCTTTGAAGCTCAATAATAATTTTTCTTTTAGGAGAATATACTATAATTTATGTTAACTAGTTAAAGATAATTCCATATTCAAAGTCAACTCACCACATAAATGATTGACATCCCAAATCTCTCACACTCGATCAAAACACATTCGCAAAAGCTTAATGTACAGTGCAAATGATACATGCATTAACCTACATCATGTACTCCAAATATGTTTTAAATAAGGTTAATGAAAACTTTATTCACTATTAACCAATTTTCCTAGTACTTGATCACAAAATAACATTTTCAATCAATATTAATTGAAAAATTTCTTATCCTTTTTCATCATTTTTTTTCTTTTCAAATTTTTCTTTTTCATTTAGAAATAATGAACACGGAAAAAATGAAATGACAAAAAAGAAAAAAGAAAACAAAAAAATAGAGTGCATGGATGAATATGTATATATCATGAACATTGTAGATGCATGCATGTAAATACCTAATCGATGAGGTACACATGTGCTCTTACCATGAAGAGCAAGGCGAGCGATACCAAGATTAACATCACTTTGACCGGATATTTCACTCTTTTTAGATGAAAAATGTAATCTCACTCAATGGAGTCATCAATTTAGTCATGTGGCTCACTTGGTTAGTTAAGACTATTCTACATGGGATTTTACTAGCTAGAGGTTTCGGTCTTTCAGACATTTGGAATGAGTCAGATTCTGTAGTGGCCACTCACTATATAACTAGATGAGGAGGACCATGGTTATTCAGGGCATACTTATACAGATCATAGATATCATATCATTCGACAGAGAGGAGAATCAAGTTACAGATGCTCTTATTGTAGAATATTGGGATCATCAGCGATATCAGATATATGGAGCAGTTGACCTACCACGGCATGTTAGGACACTCGTACAGATTGATAGACATGGACTACCCAGCATTAGAATATGATTTTTATTCTTTATTCTTATTTTTGCCCATTATAATTTATTTTCATTGTAAGGGAAGTTGTACTTCCTCATTTACTCTTTCATTATGTCCCCATGTAACCACAGTATTGTTCCGCCATAAATGATGACATATTAATAAAATCTCTAAGTATCGCCCTCCAGAAAAAAAAAAAAAACCTATATAGTCAGATCTTGTTTGTTGTTCCTAATCAAAGGACTTAATGCACTTAGGTCTAATGTCACATGGCTTACAATTCTGACAAGTGCGAATGAACTTAGGCTTAGTCTTATGTTTCATGTTGTAAACCTTAGGTTGGGAAACCCTTTGTTGCATAGATAACCTAGGTCTTTGGATTCCTACTTTCTTAGGCTTCACAAAGGCAAACTTGGTTTTAAAAGATGTAGCAACATGGATATTAGCTTTATTCAATCCTAACATATTGTCAATCTTCTTAGAATCACTAGTGAAGGACTGAAATTGGGTACTAGATTTCTCAAATTCACGAGTAAGAGTCTTAACCATAACTTCTAAGGACTCTTTCTTTACACTTAACTTATTTAGTATACTACTAGTCTCCACAAGTTTGACCAAAAGACTCCCCTTTTCTAACGCAAGATAATGCAATTTATTAAAGCTAGAATGATTCACCTTTTAATTTTAAGGCACTCCTCAAACAATTAGTCATAAGCCTTACGTATATCCCTATCATCCTCAAAATCTTTCTCAAGACACTCGCTTTGTTCTAAGTCCTCATCACTCTTAACTATAGAAGTGAACCCATATAATCCCTCCTTTATCAGGATTCGAGTTCTCACTTTGATTATCGGAGTTAGACTCGTCATCAATGAGAGTATCATTTATAGACTTAACTAGGTTTTCTTATACTTAGACAATCAGATTTAACATGACCAAAACCCTTGCACTCATTACACCTCACAGACCTCTTTAACGCGTTTATACTATCTTTCTTTTCTCGATTATCTTTGTTAAATTTACTAGAGCCACTCTTGTATTTATCTCGAGGTTCTTCTTATTCCTAAAGGCTTTCTTAAAAGACTTAACGAAATAAGATATCTCCTCATCCTTAAGAAGGTCAATGGATTGTCCTTCTTAGAGTGAGTAGGCCAACTTCATATGTATGGAGAGATCTTATAAGTTCTTCTATTTCAATTGCATCTACATCCTTTCTTTCTTCAAAAGCAATAACCTTGGGTTTGAATCTTTTAGGTAGTGATCTCATAACTTTTCTCACAATCATAGCCCCAATGACTCTCTTACCTAAGTTAAAACTAAAGTTGACTATATCATTCAATTCAGCATAGAAATCATCAAAAGACTCATCATCTTTTATCCTAATTTCCTCAAATTTAGTAGTCAACATCTACAGCTTAGTATTTTTAAAAATTTTGGTTCTCTCGTGTGTTATTTCTAATATATTCCAAGCCTCTTTTGTATCTCACACATGGACACTTGTCTAAGCTCTTCAAGAAAAATAGCCATAAAGATGACATGGAGACCTTTACTATTCTAGTTACACTCATTTAAATCTTTTTGACTTGGAACCAGAGGTTCCAGTCTGATTCCCTGAAAAATAAATTAGTAACTGAAATTGAGAACCAATTGAGTTAAGATTGGTTCTTGGCTTCTAAACTAGAACCGTGTGAACCAGAACCAAAGGTTCTGGTCTAATTGTCTGAAAAATATATATATATACACACTTATTTATTTATTTTTAACAATTTATATGCTAGGTGAAAAAAAATACAAAACCTAAAAATTCTAATTTGGTTAGTAATTTGTTTAATACTCTAGACTTTAACCATAAAAATCTTGACTGACTTCTACTTTTTTGTCTCTTGCCTTACATTAGATTGTTTTATTTTAGAGGTTAGTACTTGTTAATCTTTCCAATGACTTTTTCTCAAACAAAAAATTGAAATTAGGATTGTGGTGTAAATTGATGAACCAAAGCGTCCAGTCTTTGCATTTTATTGTATTGTTTACAAACTCAATCGATTTTTTTTTTTAAATGCATGAAATTTAAACTTGATATATTCTTAGTTTGGGTTATAGTATCCCCTTTTTATTATCTTGATTTCATGGTTCTCTTTTAAAATATAATTTTTTTTATTTTTATTTTTTTCTCAAACATAACAAGTTCAATACTTGAACTACAAAACATTTATGTATCTAATTAGTATTTTTTATGTTAGTTCATTTTAAAGGTAGAAGAAATTTAAGTATTCTACATTAATTATAGATTCTAGCATGCCTCATTTATGGATCGAATAAGATTTGAAATTTCATAGTTTATTAACTAAGTTTGACCTTACGTGCGAAATTATACAATTAACAAGCAACAAGTGACTTTTAATTGTTTCTAGATGGTTAAACAAATAGTCCAATTTTCCTAAGTTGTATTGCCGCAGTTTGTAATAAGAAAACAATAAATAATACCAATAATGATGACGGAGAAACCCAACTGGGTAAATAACTCCAGGACCAAGCCAGTTACCTCCATTATAGATAATACAAATTTACAGTAAGATGCTGCCTAGCCAGATCTACTAAACTTTCCGATCTAATTCTTGTAACCTCCCAGATCCGTTGAACCCACGAGCTCCCGATCTTCTGTAATTGTCTCTTCCAAGTAGAATTTCAAGAACCCCATATTCTTGTGCTTTTCCTACACTTGTAGTCCAACCTCTCTCAACCTTCAGTAGCCTTTAAAGTTCAACTAAGAAAGTACATTCCTAAGAGTGTTTAGGAAGTAGGTGTTTTGGAATCAATAGATTCGATGTTTTTCCCTCAATCTGTGATTGTATCAATATATGAACAAGCTCTTAAATCTTCAAAGAGTAATATGGAAGTGGAGAAGAGGCATAATGAACAACCACGCAAATTTCATGCATAGGCTTAGGTATTTATAGGAGAGGGTAATTAGGTTGAATGGGCCGGAAAAAAACTTCAAAATAGCAAGTAGGGCTTTTCAGATCGATCTCTCGCTCGAGCGAGAAGCTGACGACAGGTGGACGACAATGTTTCTGTTTTTGTCGCTGAGCACCAACTGGGCGAGAAGCTAGCAAAAAATGTGGTGCCATGTTTCTCCTCTTTTCATGCTCGAACCCTAGACCTGATAACCTAACCTATACAAATTGCACCCTAGGTCCTTGGATTTTACAACACATTACAAATTAGTTATTTTGTCCACATAATCGGCAACATTTAAAACCTAACAAATTCCCCATTTGGTATTCTGTGACAAAACTATAGAATAAGTCATGGAAAACTAAATACAAAATCTAAACTATCCAAGGTTCATCAAACTAATGTCTCCTGCATTCATTGTCAAACCTGTTTCCTGAAATTCACAACTCAAATACCCAATGTAAATGCACGTGATATAGAAAATATGGCAATTAAACACATGATACCAAAACTAGCTAGATTGAGAATTAACATTAATGTTAAATCCAAACACCAACAAAAACATTAGCATCACAAAAAATCAAAAAATCAACCAGTCAAGTATTATGATATGGAATGTAATGAAATCAATTAATTTCCCCATAAATCAAAATTCAAAACTGTACTTCACTCTCCCCTCTCCTCATTTTACTAATTTTTTTCTTCCTCTTTTTGTCACAAATGAAGAAGGGAAAAAAACTTTTAACATTAACATATAATCATTCAAAAATGCAGTCGTTAGGATGCATAAATATAATCAATGTACAGTAAACCTTTACACATACTCAGTTCAAGTTAACATTGAGTAAATTGTATAAGTGATCCATTTGTGTAAAGTGTTACTAAATCCTTTGTATGTAGGACTCCAAACCTTGATTTTGTGAGAAAGGACGTGCTAAACATCGCTGCCAATAAGTGTATTTATCTACTTATGAAAATCAAACCATGTAAAGCACATTAGGACGTACAAATAAAAGCTCATTTTGTATGGATATTTTTTTTCTCTTTATGACTTTGAGCATATTTTATTTTTATATTACTTTTCACATCTTAAGTGTAGGCTCTTCTCTATTAAGTGACTAAAATGACCCATGTAGCAAGTTTTAGGGTGGTTAACCCAAGTCAGTTGACCGTAGGCACCAGGTTATGAGAAACCTAGCAGGCTTAATTGCTTGAGTCAAATAGCCTTCGAAAAAGAACATAAGATATTGAGCTTTTTATTACAGGAGATAATTTTGAGCTTAGGTCTTATAAATATGGTCAATTCATGTTCAAAGTTACCTTACTAACATGTGACTATCATCCTAAATCTCACACACGCGGTAAAGTCCCATTAACAATATCATACTACATGCAGTGCAGATGGTACATGAAGACACATATACTAAGTGCCCCATAATAACCTAAGTCAACAATGAAAACTATATTACAACTCATTGATTAAACTCATGCTTGATTACAACAAACAAATTCAAGTATATTATATATTATGCTTGTAAAAACAATTTCCTGCATTTTTTATTTTTGAATTTTTCAAATTTTTCGGTTATTATTTTAAAATATGAATGCACCAAGCACAAAAAATAAAAAAAATAACAAACACACAAAAAATAAAAAAAAAAGTATGCACGAATTTTTTTACCTAGAAAACAAATAAACAAATATGATGTATGAATAAATCAATGTCACACGATGATAAAATACGAGCATGCATAAAAAATAACGAATCAGTTAGGTATGCAAATGCTCTTACCTTTAAGAGCACCGTAATCTATTTCAAAATTTCTTAGATCACTTTTCTTCACCCAAACTTGCCTAGTGATCTGTGTCATTAACTTGGTCAATTTACTTACCTGATTAGTAAGGAAGTCAACCAGACCAACATAATCCTGATTCTGATTTCTATTTAAGTTCTGATTTCTATTTCTGGTCTAGGCTTTATGTGTCCTAACTTACTGCAATAAAAAAAAAAGTAGGGATAAACCTAAGACCAAAGGTATGTGATCGTTGATATCTATTCCTAGGTTGACGTGTCCTACACTGCCTAATAGGTCTCTGTCTTACATATACCTTATTTTTAGGTTCGGGGTTAGGCATATGTTTAAGCTAGTCAATATCAGGGACCAATGTGGTCTTAGACGTACTAGCAACATTATGATCATTTTTATTATATCCTAGACCTCCCTTATTTTCAGTAGGCTTGCCCATTCCTAGAATGTTATCTAGCTTCATAGAACCACTAGAAAAGATAAGAAGTTGAGACTTAGAATACCCTAGATTGCTTAGAAGACTTTTAACCTGGAATTCTAAGGTTTTCTTTTCAACGGTCAACTCATTAGCTCTCCTAGAGGTCTACACAAGCTCACTAGTGAGATTCCTAACCTGGGTATCTAAAAATTCATTCTTAGATTTCACCTCACTCGGGGTAGAGGTAGATTCCTAAATGTACGCTACATGTTTCTCATTTTTCGACTCAAGCCCGTAACTCTCATACTTAAGGCTTTATTTTTTGTTATCTCTCCTCATAGATTCTATCATAATCCTAATGAATATCTCCCTCACTATCATAATCTTCCTCACTATCAGATTTTCTTTTTAAGTCTTACTACTACTTATGCTCCCAGCCTTCTCACTCCCTTTATTAGATCCATTCTTAATTCTCATAGTAAAGGCAATATATTTTTCACTTTCCTCACAAGTTGATTTCTGACTCTGATTATCCGAATTAGACTCATCATCAGTGAGAGTAGTATTGCCTTATCTTAATTTCTCCTACTGGTAGAACACTCACTCCTAACATGGCCAAAACCTCGACAGTTATGACATCTCACAGATTGAGATCACCTTCTAGCCTCACTAAAATCACATCGCTGTCTCTCCTTAGGTTTATGTTTATTCCTAAATATTTTTCGAAATTTTTTAACAAGGTAAGCTATCTCTTCTTCATTAGGAGAATCTGAATTCGAGTACTCTCTATGACTATTCCTCGCAGTATTTAAGGCCAATGACTTATCATTTGTGGGTTTAGATGATGTTAGCTTATAAGTTTGGAGAGATCGAACCAACTCTTCTGCCTTAATAGAGTCTATATCCTTACTCTCCTCAATAGCAGTGATTTTAGGCCCAAATCGCTCAGGTAAGGATCTAAGGATTTTTCTAACAATTTTTGACTCAGATATTTTCTCACCTAGGTTGAAATTAGAATTAACTATGTAATTTAAACTCGCATAGAATTCAACAAATATCTCATCCCCTTTCATCTTAATCTCTTCAAACCCAGTGGTCAACATCTGCAACTTAGAGTTTTTAACAGCTTGAGTTCCCTCATGTGTGGTTTGTAGAATATCCCAAACCTCTTTGGCTACCTCATACATAGATACTCTCCTAAACTCTTTCAGAGATACCGCCATAAATAATGCATGCAAGGCTTTATTAATCCAGTTATATTCATCTATGTTCGCCCTAGTCCAATTAGCAATGGGCGTCGGGATTACTTCATTATGAACCATAGAACTAGGTACAACCCAACCATTCACAACACTCAGTCATATACGCTCATCCATAGATTTCAAAAAGGCTCTCATTCAACCTTTCAATAGGCATTATTACTGCCATCAAAATATGGCGGGATGAATAATGAATTACTCATCTATATAATATGGGTCAAGGAACGAGTTTGGGCTTTGATACAAATTTAAATTACGAGGTTTACTAACTAAGTTTGACCTTACGTGTAGAATTATACAACTAACAAGCAACAAGTCACTTTTAATAGTTTCTAGATAGTTAAACAAACAGTCCAATTATCCTAAGTTGAATTGTCGTAATTTATAATAAGAAAGCAATAAATAAACCCAATTGGGTAAAAAATTCTAGGACTAAACCAGTTACCTCCACTATAAAAAATACGAATTTATAGTAGGATGCTGCCTAGCCAACTCCAATAGACTTTCCGATCTAATTCCTGTAACCTCCAAGATCCGTTGAACCCACCAGCTCCCGATCTTCTGCAATTGTCTCTTTCAAGGAAATTCCAAGAACTCCGTGTTCTTGTGCTTTTCATGTGCTTGTAGTCCAACCTCTCTCAACCTCCAGTAGCCTCTGAAGTTCAACTGAGGAAGTACCTTCCTAAGGATGTTTAGGAAGTAGGTGTTTTGGATTTAATGGATTCGATGTTTTTCCCTCAATCTGTGGTTGTATCAATGCATGAACAAGCTCTTGAATCTTCAAAGAATAATATGGAAGTGTTATAGAGAAGAGGCATAATGAACAACCACACAAATTTCGTGTATAGACTTGGGTATTTATAGGAGAGGGTAATTAAGTTGAATGAGCTAGAAAAAAACTTTAAAACAGTAAGTTATGGTTTTCGGGATCCATCTGTTGCTCGAGTGAGAAGCTGTTTATGTTTTTGTTCGAACGCCAACTAGGCGAGAAGCTAGCAAAAAACATGGCGCTATGTTTTTCCTCTTTTCATGCTCGAATCCTAGACGTCATAAGTCAACCTATACAAAGTTGCACCCTATGTCCTTGACTTTTACAACACGTTACAAATTAGTCCTTTTATCCACAAAATTGCCAACCCTAAAAACCTAACAAGATTAATTATGAAAATCATTTCCTCTTAAACTGTAATTTATTTTTGATGTTTTCATTTTTTTCCTCTTTTTGTAGTTTTTAGTTTCCACTATTTTGGGTTATGCAGCTGGATTTCTTTGATTTTTTGAAGATTTCTTTTCTTAGCAAGATTTTTTCCGTTATACAAATATTTTAGAGTAGTAGCATGTTAGGTATACGCATCGAAAGGCCCCATATGAAAATGTTTGCTAAATGTATATAAAAAAATGTTATGGATAGAACTGAATTGGTTCGGGTTTGACTTTGGTTCCAACAACTACAAGGACCCTAATGGTTCTATTTACGAAATACCTGAATCATAATAGATGGTTTCGAGTATTGAAATACTTGAACCAACTCACTCGACGCTCAAGCCTACGTTGAATAGCACAAGAGAAAATGTTTTGTATCAAATTGTTAATGGCAAAGCAACTTGTTTCATATTTCCTTTCTATACTAATAGTAATTTTTTCTTAAAAACTCAAATTATCATATAATCTTGTTTTGTCGAAGAACCTAAAATTAAGCCCTTGTTTGGCAATCATTCTTTCAAAACTCATTTTTTCTCGTACTCATTTTTAACCACACATTCTCAAAATAAAACATTCTTCACATAACCCAATTTTTTTTTCTCTTTTTTAACCATACATGTATTCTCCAAAAAATTTACAATCCAAAACTCATTCTCTATGTTAGGTTTTGGATGTTTTGTAATTGACAATTCCGTAAACAAAAAGGGCTGAATTGTACTGTGTGTAAAAAGTAAATGAGTAATGTGCAAATGTTGAAAATAGAGCTATTAGGTCTAGGGTTCGAGAATGACAAAAGCAGAAAAAACGGTGCAGATTTTCGCCAAGGACTGTCACCCCCTTCTTCGCTCGAGCGATAGGCTGTCACTCGACCGTCGCAGAGCTCACGCTCGAGCGACTTGGTTATCCGAAAAAATTTACTTCGCTATTTAAAGGTTTTTTTTCTCCTGCCCATTCATTTTATAACCTACCTATAAATATCAAATAGCCACAGAATGTTTTTTTTTCTCAAGGATGAACATTATGAGAGCTTCATCTGTGAGAGAATTCTTATTATTCATCTTTCAACCTTCATGATTCATTGATATCAGTTCTTGGTGGTAAGAAAAGCATCATTCCTATAATCCAAATACCAAACTGCCTTTCCTCTACATCTGGTCAGAGTTCTGAAGATCGGGAAAAGTTGACTGGAGTTCCAGTTTGTGAAGAAAAAGGTGTTCTTCATTGATCTATTGGAGATAAACGATTCTTCAAGGCTAGGAGTGCTACAGGGTATTAGATCCACGGAGAGCTTTGGCAATAACAACTAAGGATTGGTGTAGGGGAGCACGGGATCCAATTAGAGTTGTAAGGAGTACAGTAGGGAGATCAGATAGTACGGGTCGTCTAGTTTGATAGACTGTTAGTTGTTTGAATTGTTTATAGTGAATTGTAGGCAAAGTGCCCGAAATGTTTCCCAGTTGGGTTTCTCCATAAACATTCGTGTCTTATTTTTCTACTTTATTTATTGTTTTGATTATGTGGTATTTAAATATAGGATTAAATTGACTGATTGAATAACCATATAGAGATAATTAATTAGTGACATGTTGCTAATTAATTAATATATTAATTCCACATAAAAACCTATTCACCCCTCTCTAGGTATTGTTAGGGTTGAACTTCGAGCTTTTCAATTGGTATCAGAGACTTATATCGATTTCTGACCCTTAGTTTATACTTCTAGATGAGTCAGTCATTGTCCGTGCCTCCGTTCTTTGATGGAAGCAATTATACTTATTGAAAAGTTTGAATGAGAGCTTTCCTTAAAGCGTTGGATGAACGTATTTGGATTAGCGTTCAAACTGGACGGGCTCCGCCTAAAACAACTGTTGTTGGTGTAGTCACATCCACTGATATCTCACTTTGGACCAAAACTAATTTGGATGAGTNTGTTTATTGAAAAATCCAGATGAGAGCCTTTCTTAAGGCTTTAGATGAACGTATTTGGATTTGTGTATAGAATGGGTAGACTCCGCCTACAACAACTGTTGAGAGTGTAGTTACTCTAGCTGCTATTTCATTGTGGACCAAAACGAATTTGGATGAGTGTAGTTGGAACGGCAAGGGTCTTCATGCCCTGTTCATGGCTGTGTATGCTGAGGAGTTTAAGTTAGTGTTGATGTGTGAAACTGCTAAAGAAGCTTGGGATATATTAGAAACCACACACGAGGGAACCAAAACTATTAAAAACTCTAAATTGAAAATGTTGACCACTAAGTTTGAAGAGATTAGAATGAAGGACGATGAATCATTCGATGAATTCTATGTGAAGCTTAATGATATAGTTGACTTTAGTTTTAACTTAGGTAAAAAGATCCCCAAGTCCAAAATCATTAGAAAAGTCCTAATATCACTGCCCGAGAGGTTTAGACCGTAGGTCATCGCGATAGAAGAGAGTAAGGACTTGGATGCTATTAAGATTGAAGAATTTGTAGAGTTACTTCAAACTTATGAACTCGCAGTCACAACCTAAAAAGGTTAAATCGATCGCCATGAACACCATTAGAGAATAGGAGAGCGAGTCCACTGATACTGAGACCCTTAGGTACGACGAAATTACTTATTTCATTAAATAATTTAAGAAGGTGATGAGGAATAGAAGAAAACCTCAGGAGTGGAATAGTAAGGTCCCTAGTAAACTCTCGAGAGGTAGACGTGACCATGAGTGATGAGAAGTCAGATTCCAGTTCTCAGAATGAGACATCTGGTGGTGAGGATGAACAAAAATTCATGGCCTTCACCTCGATTGCTACAATCGAATATGACCGTGAGGTTGAGAATGGAGAAAGAGAGGATGAGAATGAACAATCTGAAGAAGGGTCTAGTGATGAGATCGGCATTCACGAGTCTTATCGTGAATTGTTTAAGGAGAGTGTCAAAATTTAGGTCAATAAAGTTGTCTTGAAAAAGGTGAATGAGCTTGAACTTGAACGTGAAAAACTATTAAGTGACCATCAGGACTCGACTAGAAAATTGAGTGAGTTGAAGTCGATTAATGAAAAATTGGGAATTAAGGTTAACTCATTAACTACTGATCTTGATAAATCTAACACTTAACTCCAATCATTTATGAGTGGTTCGCAGAAGCTGGATAATCTGCTTGGGATGAACAAGCATACTAGTAATAGGTATGGTCTGGGTTATGTGCATAACGGTGATGCTATCGCTAGTACATCTAGGACCACGCTCGTTCCTGCTACCAACGAAGCTCGTGGGATTGCTTATCCTAAACCCAAAGGTAAGAAGGCCATAGGATCGAGACCTACCAGACAGCATAGGGTCAGTCGTCCAACTTTTCGGCAATAACCACCAAGTAGGTTTGAACCTAGGTTCATTCCCACTTACCACCATTGTGGTGCATTGAGACATACTAGACCTAGGTGTCATAGCCGTGTTACTAGAAGTAAGAATCAAGATTTCACTAGTAATGTTAACTTTCTTGCCAATCAAGTTAGCTACTTAACTGAGATGATGACTCGGTTAACCTAATCAACTTCTACTTCTAAGAAATTTTGGGTTAAAAGGAACGACCTAGAAGGTCTTGAAAATGGTTGTGCTCTTCACGGTAAGGGCATACAAATTTCGCGATAATTCGATATTTAGATGCATGTATATGTAGTCCATAGTCCATTCATTCATGCATGTGATAAGTGTGTTTACACACTTATTTAACACTTAAACAAACTTATTATTGATTAAAATGAGCGACTTTCTACTCATAATTATGTAATTATTACTTTTGTAGGCAAAAATCACCAAAAGGAAAGACAACACGACAAAAGAATGAAAAAAGGACAAAAATGTGAAGTTTTGGACCAAGATGCACAAGTGTTGAAAGTTGGAGGACATTGAGATGCAATTTATAGAGGGCAATATTGAAATGAAAATCAAAATTCGAGGACCAAATTCTATAACATCATAGTTGAGGGACCGTACATGCAAATATTGGAGGATTTAACTGCATGTAGCCTACTTTGGTTAAGGGACCATTTTGCTCACTTGTCGAAAATCTGGGGACCAAATGTGCAATTTCCTCTAGGTTTTGTTTTAAAATCAGCCATAAGACTTTTCCTCCAGAGTTTTTTCCCCTTTTTTTTCTTCTCTGCTGGACGTCTTCTGCCTGGTTTCTTTCTTTTGCTTTTTCTTTCATTTTCATTTTCTTTTCATTTTTGCTTGGTACTTTGGAGATTAAATCAAATAGTACAAGGAGTTTCTACTAAGGATTTGGCAAAGATTTGGGAAAAATCAATTTCAAACTTCAAATAGGGTTTTATCTATACCTTTGATTTTTCTCATTTATTTTGTCATTTTTGTAATGAATATTATGAATAT
>CAIGRR010199470.1:0-12694 GCA_903798365.1 Fraxinus sp. 1973-6204 | reverse complement strand
GCTGTCTGTTTTGGCTTTTCAGCAAAATTGAAGCAGAATTGAAGCCGTTGGGAGCTGCAAATTTGGACTTTTATCTCACAGTGGGTGTCAGAGTTTGAAAACCAACGGTCCAAAAATGGCCATTTTCCTTGATTTTAATCCAAAACAGACAGCCCCTATATATTGAATAGGGTAACAATGACTCCACTCTTAAGCATCAACAAAGTTGAATATCATTGACCAATTTTTTATGTCTATAAAGATTTCACTCATTTTTATTTTATTTTTTTCTGATAAGAAAAAGCCATGTAGAAAAGATACACTTGCATAGATATTCCCATGAGGGTCCCCACTGAGACATTTTGCAGCCCAACCCAAAGCCAATGAAAAAGAACCTAATCAACAGCCGCATCATATCGTTTTCCAACAATAATAGCACAATCATAGTGAACGACAAAAAACCAAATCTAATACTTATTTTTTAATGCATATTTTTTCTATAAAATAATTTATTTATAAAAATATAATTTTTATCACTTTTTAATCATATATCCTCCAAAAAATTATTTTCACAAAATACACTCTAAAAATGACATCGAACTTGCTCTATATCAAATCCCTATTGAAATTACCTTGTGTATAAAGTTTGGTGACCCTTGAAACGTTACACAAAATTCAGTTACCAATTAAGGAATTAACGTTAAATGATTATAGGGGAACTTTTGATGTTCAGTGATTAACGAGAAGATTTCTGAAATTCAATGACACCCTGAAAACCTTATTCAAAGTTCAATGACCAACTAGGTAATTAACCCCCATTTTTATTAATTTTTATGTTTTTTTTTTTATTTTTTTGGTACTCCTATTTACCAATTGTATTCTCTTTAGCATCACAAAATTTAGAAAATGAATAGTCTTTTATCCCGAGGTAACGGACAAAATTGTATGTTGACCTCTTTAATATCAAAGAGGTAACATAGGTCTATACAATCAACTATTTCAGAAGTAAACCTCTTCATATCTGCTTAATAATATTCAACTTTGAAATTTATACACATTTTCGACTGAGAATTTAATAAATTTCTAGTTTTTATTCATGCGTGTTATGATGGAAAAACAATCGAAACCAAAACAACTCATAGAACTGCATGGACCTCTATTGCCTCTTTGATCTTAAAATGTTTACAAACAACCTTGTCGTTTAGATTTCATGAAACTGTACATTTTTTAGTTTTGGTGAACTCTGTAGTGTCGTGTGATAGTTTCATGAACTGCTTCAGCTTAGGTCATCTTTTCATTAGGACACACCGAATAAAACTATAAATTTATTAGATTTTGATATAATAAAATGATGGCTTGTGTGTACAAAAAAGAAAGAAAAAGACTCAAAAAGATAAAAATGGGAGTTATTTACCTGATTGGTCACTAAACTTTGCATATAAAATTACATCGTGTAAAATTCAATGACCCCCAGGACAATTTACGAAAAGTTCAGTGACCAATCGGGGAATTAACCTGTATTTGGTTTCAAACTCGAGTTACAACATAAGTACGTAACGCGTTTTAGATGATCAACATTTCCGTTCATAAATATTAAACTTTCTATGTTACAAAATATTACGGTCTGCATTTTGATTATAATTTATCAATTTCAATTTCAATTACACATAATTTTGAGTATTAATAGCATTACTCCAAAATTTTATAATCATTGACTATTAATAGCATTACTCCAAAATTTTATAATCATTGACTATTAATAGCATTACTCCAAAATTTTATGTCATCAACGATGTCTAGCAATATAGAACGTTATTTCTAGTAAAAAAAAAAATATTACTAATTCGGGGGTTTTGATAGCTTTTGATTTTCTAAATGCGTATGAATTCTTGAATCTTCTTTTGGTAATAGTGAAAAAAATTATCTACGAAAACATTGTTTCAATCCTTTTCGAATAATCTAAATCGATCTTGAATATTATTGAAAATTGACAGTTTTCATAAGAAATTGCTGTAAACAGTATGCTCATTGATTATCTTAGCATTATTGTACATCGCCCAAAAAGCAAAAGCAGAAACGCACAAAGTAAGCAGTTT
Source organism: Fraxinus sp. 1973-6204 (assembly GCA_903798365.1). Taxonomy (NCBI): domain Eukaryota; kingdom Viridiplantae; phylum Streptophyta; class Magnoliopsida; order Lamiales; family Oleaceae; genus Fraxinus; species Fraxinus sp. 1973-6204. The sequence continues at coordinate 10,619 of CAIGRR010199470.1, read as the reverse complement.
CTCTTTTCTACCTTTTTTTTTTTTTTTTAATTATTAATTTACGCATCTTTTAAAATAGAGTATTAAAAATAATCCAGAAAAAAATGTTAATCTCTTGTCCATAAATATTAATATTAAGGAATAAGCCGTAAATCCATTAATTAGCAGTAGATGGCAAAGGACTCTGAGACTACTTGATTGTAAATCACCATTAAAGAGGCTGCAGGGGGAGGAGGAGGAGGAAGAAGGGTGCTGTTTCTGTCGATATGGAAGTTAATAATGGTGGCGGCGCGGGGTCGGACCTGCCGGAGTCTATCTCCTCTGTTATACCTGGCTGGTTCTCCGAGATTAGCCCTCTGTGGCCTGGCAAGTTTCCACCTCTCTACATATACTTATATACGTATAATATTTAGGAATCGAATTGCTCTATTGAGTTTTTGGGCACTAGTGTATGTAATTATGATTATTTATGTATGAGTGAATGAAATTGTAAGTATAAATTTATTTTAATGGTTTTGTTAAAGCTTTTATTAGATTTGATAAATTCAAGTTGATGAATCAATTTGTAGAATGGTATTAAGCAATGATTCTATCAGTACAATTTAATGTTTGCACTTGCTAGAGAGGATATCAAACTTTGCTTTTTAATATTTTAGGTGTAGTATTAGTTTTTTTTTTTTTTTTTTTTTTTTTTTTTTTGAGAAAGATTCATAGTGATATACAAATTATATGTGGTTCTTCAATGTCATATAGTTTTTTTTTTTCATAATTTCGGGAAGGAGAACTTTGATTCATAATAAATGGATGCATGTATGTATAGCAATAGATTTGGAACATATGTTCACACAAGCACGGTGTGAATTTTATATTCTGCAACATGTCACATATATGCCTTTCCGTTCACATTTAATTGTTAGCGTCGTGTTCATCCGTTTTCGGTTTCTGAGAGTCGTTTTATCCAAATTATGTAGTCAGCTGTACTGATATTGCTTAAAGAAATACTTGTGTTTAATAGTAGCATTCAAGGAACCTCCAAATGACTATAATTATGGTATTAATTCATTGAAGATTAAAGACTTATCCAATATATTGGTAATTTTTGCTTCTCCGCCCTTTACCCTCTTTCTAGCTAACATTAACTTATCAAGGAAAAGGGAAACCTACATACATGGCCGGGATTTGGTGGGAGGGAGTGAAAGAAAAACTACCAAAAGTAGTGATGATTGTTTCAAAAGCAGTGATTTTATTTTCTTTAATGTAATTCAGAAACCACTTCATGTTCGTTAGTTATGACGCTAAATGGGTTGCATTGGTGGAAATCATGCAGGAGAAGCTCATTCACTAAAAGTAGATAAGTTATTATTCCAGAGAAAGTCTGATTACCAGAATGTTTTGGTGTTTCAGGTATTCAATAGCATTAAAATTTAAAGTCCTTCAGATTTATTCTTAACATATGAATACTTTTGTGTTTTTGATTGCGTAAAACATGGTTTATTTTTGCTGCAGTCATCAACTTATGGAAAGGTTCTTGTCTTGGATGGCATAATTCAACTCACCGAGAGAGATGAATGTGCTTATCAAGAGATGATTACTCATCTCCCACTTTGCTCAATTCCTAATCCAAAGAAGGTATTTACGGTTTAATGATCTTTAACATGAAAGATCAGATGGATTCCACCCCACCCCCGCCAAGTAAATTACGATCACAATCAGGAACGGATTCAAGACGAACTACAAGCTGAGCTAATACGTAAATAAAAAATAAAATTATTACACATAATTTTTTTTTTTTTTACATAAAAAAAAAAATTACACCAAAAAAATGAAGTGGACTGGGGACTGGACGGGGCTGTGGCCTGGCCTAGTCCGCCCTACATCCGTCCCTGATCACAATGTCATTCATAGTTTCCGTACCTGGTTTTATCTTGATCTATGTGTAGATTTCTAAAAGAAAGATTCTGTGAACCATTGATGCTCTCTGTTTTTCTAATTTTCCTAAATAATTCTTTTAACATTATTTTTACTTTCAGGTTCTGGTTATTGGAGGAGGAGATGGTGGTGTCTTACGTGAAGTGGCTCGACATTCTTCTGTTGAGAAGATAGACATCTGTGAGATTGACAAGATGGTCGTTGAAGTGAGTTAGTCATAATTTTTTGCCTTGTTTCATTTATGTATTCCTCTTCCTATTATATTTCTGTGGACATTACATGTTTACTCTATGCTTATATTTGTCTCTTCTGATTCCACTAACCTTGCTATTTATGGTGGACAATAACTCTGAACTGCATTTTGCATGGATTCTCATGATCTTAAGTTTTGAGATTTTCGAACAATCTACGTGAAGCTATGACAGTACTGATCTACTGTTCTCACAGGTTTCCCAACAATTTTTTCCCAGTGTAGCTGTGGGTTTTGAGGATCTCCGTGTAACACTTCACATTGGTGATGGTAAAGTCTGCTAAAATTATTCTCTTTCTATCCTCTTTCTTCCATTGCCTTTATCTGCCTTCTTTTAAGTAGAATTTTTAACTTCATTGAATTCATAACCTTGCAGGAGTTGCATTTTTGAAGGCCGTTCCTGAAGGAACTTATGATGCAATTATAGTGGATTCTTCTGATCCCATCGGTAATAATTTGTTACCAATCAAGGTCTTTCCAGTTACTTCTTTGAAACTCGAATGTTCACTGTGTGTTTTACACAACTTAGGTCCAGCTCAGGAGTTATTTGAAAAACCTTTCTTTGAGTCACTAGCGAAAGCTCTTCGTCCTGGAGGTGTTATGTGTACTCAAGCTGAAAGCATGTGGCTTCACATGCACATTATTGAAGATATTGTTGCAAACTGCCGCCAGATTTTCAAAGGCTCTGTTAACTATGCCTGGACCACAGTTCCAACATATCCAAGGTATCTCTCTTTTGCTCTTTTTCTCATAGACAAACGAGCATTCAGCATGCATATGGAGGCAATACTTTGTTTTTTATTCCCCCACTTGTATTTTTCACCCTTCCCCACCTTTCATATGGGAGCGGATTGGGGGTTCCAACAGTTCAATTACCTCTTCTTACATATCGATTAACCTTAATTTTATAGTTTCAAATACTGCTATCCCATATGAGAACTACTATCGGGATAAACTCATGCATGTGTGTCGATTGACTTGGTTTTGTGCCACATCATTAACCTTATTTCTCTATTTTGTTGCTCAATCTCCTTTTAGCGGTGTTATTGGGTTCATGCTATGTGCTACGGAGGGTCCTGCAGTAGATTTTAAACATTCAATCAACCCAATAGATGACGATGATAGTCATGTCCAAACAAACGGACCCTTGAAGTTCTACAACTCCGAGGTATGGCATTACATCTTATGGTTTCTCTTTGTCATTCCTCTTGTTATTTGCTTCAAATAAGTTTTGCTCTCTACTCTTCTCAGATCCACTCTGCGGCTTTCTGCTTACCCTCATTTGCTAGAAAGGTAATCGATTCAATGGCTAAATGAAGTAGTTTCGCAGAGCAATTAAGGGAGTAGAATTTGTGCTTTTGTAGGGCTCCTTGCCCGAATATCAAATATTTTTACATACCCCCGCAATGCATGTATTATTCTTTTCAGAATCAAATGGTGAAAAACCCGAATTCCAGAAATACCTCACCTAAACTTTGGAGGCTTGTACTCCACGTGTTTATGGCGAAAATGACGTAGTTATAAATCGATATAAATTAGTGATTGATAAATGAAATATTACTTGTGGGTCCTTCTAAGTACATGAATGTAAAATTGTTATAAATGAGTTAAAACATATGCTAAATTCCTATAGAAAGATGGTGCAATAAGTCAACAAACGCAGCTCCAAATTAGAACAAATATTCTCCAACTAACCAAATTTTCCCACTAGAGTAGAAATTGGGAATACTATGTGAAGATGGGACTTCTGCACAACCAATGCCATTTAGCTACAAAATAAAGTCAAACATTCTTCGCCAAATGGAATGAATTTCCAATTACTTCTACAGTTCTACTACAAGCCCACTTTCCATATCTTTTCTCGGAATTTCAAATCAGCATTATGTGCAATTTCATTCCCCAAAAGTCAACAACAAATGGATCCTCTAATGATTAATTCCCCACCCTTTGTTACTTTATTTATAATATTTTCAATCTCTATAGACTTTCTCTTTGTATGGAGCAATGGCTTTTACTATCCCAACCTTATATCTTGTGAGAAACCTCAAGATTTAAGGCCTCACACCATTTGTCAATGTCATGCAGGTTGAAAGAATAATATTATTTAGCATCACAGCATTGTAACACTAATTTAGGTGGTGTTATGTGATAGACTTAATGAAATGTGAAATTAAGTGACTCATTTAACTGTACTTCTCATTAAATGTTACATTAGTGCCACTTAAGCAGGTATTACCAGCGATGCTAAATAACGTTACTCGGATTGAAACAGTATTTAGACTAATGTTATGATTACGGTTCAATTTTACTTGGCTAAACTTTTTTCCTAGAAACACCTTTAATTGATTTATTTAATAAAGAAAATTGAATTATGATTGCTATCCTTGAAAAGGAACCCACAACATATGGGCGTATCTTAATTATTATTTATTGTTTTTCGTTGCTTCAACAACTCTAATGGTTGGAAAAGACCATCTTTTGGCCGGTCCCCAACTCTTAATATTATTTATTGTTTTTTTTTTTTTGTCAAATAGATAAATTTTTAACTCAATAGTGACATCTATCTTGTAAATCGAGGTTGATCTAATTGTCTTTCAAGTATGTTATGCATGTTTGAATAGAGCCTATAGGTTAAGAATAGACTTCATCAGCACGACTGAAACCCATAGCTTCACGACAAAAAGCTAAAAATCGTGAGACTTGGACTTGTGTGCATAACATGTTTATTGTCTTGAATTTTAATTAACTTAACTAGGTATTTCTACCATGTTATGACATTGTTGAGTGATTGATCTCAATGTTACTAGTTCGAGCTCGACATATTTTACTCATAAGCTACAGAAGATTATGAACTATCTTCAAGTCTTATGATGACACGTACATGGTTAATGAAGCATATGCCCTTGGGCATTTTGACCAATGAAACAACGTGGGATAAACTTTATCGTAGAGGAGAACAACAAGAATTATCAATTAATATTCCTAAACGATTAAAAAGTGATAAATGAGTTATGAATGCAGGTACAACTAAGATATTTACTTAAAAATAGTAGTCGATTCCAAAAGAACTTGTAATAATGTTCCTCATATGGTAAGGAATCGCTTCTTTAGATATGTATGGAACGTTCAATGATTAACTCCCTGTTTGGGCGACATTACTTGAAGAAGGAGAATGAGAAATTGTATCGTCGGAGCGTGAAATTTAAGAGAAGTGTGATGTGAAAGTAAGGTGGTGTTTGGTGGAGATTAAAATTAAAATTTTAGTAAATTGTGATAGTAGTTTTTAAAATGTGTAGTTGAAAAGTTGTGGGACCCATGAAAGATGTGGTTAATATTGATTGTTTTGACTTTGACTTAAATTAAAATCTGATTTTAATTCGTACCAAACAGACTCTAAGAGTGTGTTTGATAGGGGACATTTTCCTTGGAAGTGGGAAAAAGGATTCCATTTTTCAATTTTGAAGTTGTTTGATGGACAATATTTTGCCTAAAATTCCTTTTCCACCTGACTTTTCTTGCTTTTTAAGGAATTTGTTTTCTTTGGTTTTTTGTGGAAATCTGATTTTCCATCTTTTATTTATTTTTTTATTTTTGGCAATTGGAACAAATTCCAAACACAATGGTAAAAAAAAAAATTATTTATTTAATTGACAATTTGCATGAAAAACAAAGTCAAAAGAACACAAAAAAAAACTTGAATTTTTTTATTTACTTTTTACTTTTTGGTAATTTAAACAAATTCTATCACCAATTCTAATAAATTGTATNTGGCAATTGGAACAAATTCCAAACACAATGGTAAAAAAAAAAATTATTTATTTAATTGACAATTTGCATGAAAAACAAAGTCAAAAGAACACAAAAAAAAACTTGAATTTTTTTATTTACTTTTTACTTTTTGGTAATTTAAACAAATTCTATCACCAATTCTAATAAATTGTATCCCTTTAATTGATAATTTTTATGAAAAATAAAGTCAAACGGACTATGTGGAAAATTATACCAACAAACACAATTAAATACAATTTTCAGTAAAATATTTTTTAAGTAATTCAATTCACAGTAAAACATTTTCTTTTCACTCATTTTTCACATTTGCAATCAAACACATCCTAAAGGAAGCTAACAAGAAAAAAGTGGGCCCCACACTGGGTTTTGGATAGGGACGAAGCCCGATCCCCGAATCCATTTAATCAGCCCACACGCCATCTTTCCAGAAGCTGCCGTAAAATACGGCTTTTTCCCATAAAGTCGGCCCCCACAAATCCTATACATACAACCCGCACTATATCTATATATTTTATCCTCTACTAAATACAATGTTTCTCGCGCAATCAACGAGATATTGAGGACGTTTGTGAAATTGATTGGCTCTAACCCTTGCGGGTCCCGCAAAGTTAGGTTCGGCCGGTTGGCCCAATCCCGTCCGTACGATGTGACAGGACAGTGGATGGACGAGGAAAATAGAAATTGCATCAAAATATCCTTTTTCATGTCGCCATGATAATTATCCACTTGGAGAAACGGTAAAAATAGTGGCCTTCATTTCTTCGCGAAATTACGATAATGCCACTACCTAGCCTTTTTTTTGGGAAAAATCCCCATGGGTATTAAAAATATATATATATTTGCACGGGCCCCACCACATATGTGTTGTCGGTAAAAAAATCCCCTGTAATTCAAGCATGGTTGTTTTTTTTTGTGGAATTTTGATTTTTTATCAGGTCATGTGAATATTTAAAACGTATTATTAATTTATTATATGCCTTATATAAATAATTCATGAGTTCTTATGGTCGACAGGATTAAGTAATGAACATGTGTCTTAATATTGTTGTGATTGAACATTTATATATTAAAAGCATTGTCGTTCACAGTTGTATAAACCACCAAGCAGTTTATCGATTTTTGTTACACCTTAGTTTTAGCATAATTCGAGGACAAATAATTGAAGGCTTATTCACCCTCACCTCATATAGAACATTCCAATTATTCTACTATGGCTAGCATAGAACACAGGAATGCGACATGACATAGTAACACAGTATACTTACAATAATTTTGAACTGATGATTTTTCGTCAAACTGTATAAATGTATGAAAATTTGGCAAACTACTGTTCGAATTTAATATCGAAGTGCTTTCAATCGGTATTCCCTCCTTTGATGATCGAGTAGAAGATAATTTTGAGGTCGACACAGAGTAATTGCAAATTGTTACCAACCCCAGTGCTATTGTGGTTGGAACTTAATTAGGGAGGCAGGAGATTGTTACCATTTGCTGGATCTTAGCTGTATTGCTAAGGCAACTTGAATGATCTATTAGGTTGATTTGGTAGGCAGTACTAAAAGGTTAAGCCCCTTTTGATCCTTTTTTTTTTTTTTTACATTTATGGTGTGCGTGATTGTATTTTTTTCATGAAAAATGTCATTTTTCTACCCAAATTCCTAGTTTGGAATGTTTGATTTTTTAAATTTTTTTCCATCGAAAATATTTTTCAACTTTTGAAAATATGACAATTTCCTTGTCTTTAAGGAAAACATTTTTTTGGGGAGTATGTTTTTGTTTCCTCGAAATCAGGAAAATATTTTCTTTTATATGATATATTTTCATGGTAATTTAACCCATTGCCAATATTTTTAATGGAAAAATGTGTTTTTTCATCAAATTCCTACTTTTGTTGCATGGAAAACATTTTCCTATTTTAGGTCACGTGACCATATTTTCCTCAAAATCAAGGAAAATATTTTCTTTAAGGGGAATAAAATTTTATTTTTCAGGGAATTCACTATCTCTTATCTCTCCATTCTCTCTTATCTACCCAACAATAAAAAATAGGTAAGTATAATATTTTCTAAATTAAAAACTAAATCAATCAAACACATTTAATTAATAATTTTCATACAAGTAAGTTCGAAAACAATTGAATTGCCTAGTATTAATTTTCTTTCAATGCAAATTTCATACTCGTAATCAAATACATCTTTATTAGTTTCATTTCACTCTCTCTTATCTCTCCATTCTCTCTTATCTACCCACCAATTAAAAATAGATAAGTATAATATTTTTTAAATTAAAAACTAAATCAATCAAACACATTTAATTAATAATTTTCATACAAGTAAGTTCGAAAACAATTGAATTGCCTAGTATTAATTTTCTTTCAATGCAAATTTCATACTCGTAATCAAATACATCTTTATTAGTTTCAAATTTATTTTTAAGCAAATGGAATCCACATTTTTTATTGATTTTTTGACAAAATATTTTATCAAATTTTATTAAAATTTACTAAAATTTAGATTTTTAACAAAACAAATCACGAACTAAATTTAATAGGAGAAAAAAATGGTTAATTTTATAAACGGTCACTGAAATTACGTCAAAATCACAAAACGGTCACTGAAATTTAAAACTTGCACTAATGGTCACTGAAGTATCATGCGCTTTCACAAACGATCACTGAAGGACCATTATGATTTTAATTCAAATTTAAAGGAATAAAACACGTGAACATATAACCTTGAGGACCTCAAGTGCAAAAATCATCAAAACCCTCCCAAAAACCATTTTTAACCACCACTTTAGGACGAAATTCCACCATTTTTCGGCCACCAAAACCACAGGACCAACATACCACCTTGAAGTTCTCGCTGCCCTCTACGCAACCCACCCAAGAATAGCATTTAACTTCAACGGATTTGGCCGAAATTTAGTCCCAAAGTGGCCGCTCGCACAACACAAAATTGCTAGCCGCCACTTTGGGATGAAGTTCTACCACTTTTCGGCCACTAAAACCACGGGACCAACACACCACCTTGAAGCCCTTGTTGCTCGCTACGCAACCCACCCAAGAATAGCCCTAACTCCGACGGATTTGATCGGAATTTCGTCCCAAGGTGGGCTACTCACACAGCACAAAACTGCAAACCGCCACTTTGGGACGAAATTCCACCACTTTCTGGCCAACAATACCATCGGACCAACACACCACCTTGAATCATCGCTACCCTCTACGCAACCCACCTAGGAATAGCCCTTAACTCCGGCGGATGTGACCGAAATTTCGTTCCAAAGTGGGTTTCTCGCACAGCACAAAACTGCCAGCTGCCACTTTGAGACGAAATTCCACCACTTTCCGGCCACCAAAACCACCGGACCAGCACACCACCTTCAAGCCCTCGTTGCCCTCTACGCAACCCACCCAAGAATAGCCCACAATCCGACGGATTTGACCGAAATTTCGTCCCAAAGTGACCTGCTCGGTTGCTTAGAGTGCAGCAAGGGCTTCAAGTTGGTGTGTTGGTCCAGTGGTGTTGGTGGCCAAAAAGTGGTGGAATTTCGTCCCAAAGTGGTGGCTGAAAATGGTTTTGGGGAGGGATTTTGATGATTTTTGCACTTGAGGTCCTCAAAATTATATGTTAACGTGTTTTATTCCTCTATGTTTGAATTAAAATCATAATGGTCTTTCAGTGACCATTTGTGAAAGCGCATGATATTTCAGTGACCGTTAGTTCAAGTTTTAAACTTCAGTTACCGTTTTGTGATTTTGACATAATTTCAATGACTTTTTGTGAAATTAACCCGAATAGAAGTGATGTGAATGCAATAATTGCATGCCAATGGAAATAAATTTGCATGAGTGGAAATAAATGTAATTATGAGATTTTTATAATGCACAACCTGTATTGGGCTGTTATTTTTATTGTTCTGTGATATTAACTAAAAAATGTCTATTTATTGTTCTGTTATTTTTATAGCTCATGATGGGTTGGTTGAAATAAAGCGTCACGCGGTAGTTTTGAAATATCTTGTCTTTGTTTAATCCCCATTATTTTCAAAATACATTTCTTTCTTGCTTTTCAATCACACATTTTTCAATAAAAATATATTACACGCAAATCCGAATTTTTTTCTTATTTTTTAACTAAACATTTTTCATCAAAATACTATTCCAAAATACATTTTGCTCAAAAAATAGGGTTCAAACAGGTTCTAATTATATATTTTCTTAGAAATAATGATGAACCAAAATGTAAAATAACAATTAATTAGGGACTCTTAAATTTAATAAGAATAAAAAACTCGTTAGGTGTCATGGCTAGTTTGTGGAAAAAATTTGTATTATCAAACTTCATAATTTTGAAGCCACCCAAAAAGAGGGTCCGTTTGATTGTAAAGATGAAATTTGAGTGGAAAGAAAATGAATTATAGGGAATTGAATTGCCTAAAATTTGTCTTACTGAAAATTGTAATTAATTGTGTTTGATTGATAAAATTTTTCACCTGAAAAATGTTGAAAGATTGGTATCCGTTTAACTTTATTTTTCATGAAAATTGTCCATTAAAGTAATATTTTCTTTATCATTGGGTCTAGAATTTGTTCCAATCAAAAAAATTTTATTATATTGAATACTGTTCGTTTGGCTTTGTTTTGCATGAAAATTGACAATAAAAGTGA
>CAIGRR010199437.1:0-11893 GCA_903798365.1 Fraxinus sp. 1973-6204 | reverse complement strand
AATGCACGATCTTGGATTGTAGAGGATTGTGATGATGAGAGTGTGGAGGAGAATGATAGGGTGGAGAATGATATCTTACAACCTACAAGAGGTACAAGAAATGATCAAAATGAAATAAGGGAGTCCGAAAATAATAATTTTGTATCGGACGATACGGATGACGAATTAGATGAAAAAGAAGATATTGAATTAGAGTCTGTAAAGAATTAGATACAAGTTATTTACGTTATGTAATTATGAGTTTAAAATTTCTCTTTATGTAGGAGTTATTAAGTAAAAATAGTATTTTATAATTTTAGATGTTTTGTATATATTATTTAAATTATTGAATTTTTTTACAATGATTAAAAATTTAAAATAAAAAATGTATTTTTTCGCCTAGGCTCGTAAAGCTTGAAACTTGACCTTCACGCTTAGCCATACTTTACGCTTTTTAGAACACTGGTTGTAACATAAAAAACAATTAAGCTTTAAATTTCAAAATTTAATTTAAGTTTTAAGTTTCAGTTTTACTTTATTTTTAATTTTCAATTTTGGTTTTAATTTTGTATTTAATTAGAAATTTAAAACCTTAATTTATAATGTAATATATCCTTAAATATTTGAATGTATGTTATGATTGGATTAATTTTTACATTATTGTGGGGGTTGAATTTCTCTATATAAAAGGGAGTGATTTTCATGAGGTTAAACATAACATGAGAAATATAATTTGATCATATTATTTTTCTATAGTTTTGACAACTCGATGAAAGACTCAATTCTTTATTTCTCTATGGTCATGCCCATAGAAGGAGAATCGTCTATGAGCCATTTGAGTTTTATCTTCTAGTTGTGTAGTGTCGAAAATATCCGTACGAATGGGAGACGACACGACTTCAGGACAATATTCTTAACGTGATTCCCTAATGCTTGCTTTCTAATTCTCTACTTATATTTTATGTTTATGTTATTGTTGAATTTTTATGTTATTGTTATTTAATTGATTATGTCAATTCATAATTAATGTACACACAAATCATGGAGATTTGTATGCAGACAATTTTGTTGCTTGTCTTGCTTCAATTAAAAAGGTGGTGTTTTGCTTGTCTTTTTGTTAAAATAATTTCTGAATGGATTAGTGATTATATGTACAGGCCGACATGTAGGACACCGGTTATTACTTGTGAGATTAGGCAGAGTTGAATTATATTTCCTGTGGATTAAGTGCATTTTTATTAATCATTTCATCTTGCATTTTGAATTTTCTAGTGGCGTTCAAGTTCTTAGATCAAAATATTAATTTGTCGTTTGGCTTAAAGCTGCAATCTTGATGAAAACTAAATTAAAAAAGAACAATTTCTAAAGGAGAGTATCTGTAACACTAACCACAATCGGACATATCTTTTAACCTCTCCCACTGAAACTTAAAAACAAGAACCTTTCAAAGCTTGTTTAAATGTCTCCATTAACTTCCCCAGCAGCTTTGGGAATTATTAAAGAAATCTGAAACATTCTGATCTGTGCAAATTGTTCCCTTAAAAGTTAACATTCCACTTTGGCTGGGTATTATTCCGCTGTTCAAATATATTAACTCGTCCTTAGTTAAAGGTCTGACTATTTGGTAATTTTTTTTATTTTTTTTTAAGAGGGAATAGAATAGAAGGAAAACAGTTTGTGACGAATTCAAAGTCGAGAGATATTTGAATGGTTTATCTTGGTCACGTGTCTCCCTAGATACTACGCTTCTTCCAAAGTAGATATAACACTATACCAAACTTGCCGGTCGAACTAAAGTATATACAATAAACTTATTGAATGGAATAGACATGAATTCAAAATTCGAACAAAATTTTATTTCTGTAGATAATTTGAACAGTTTTTATTTCAGCAAAATATAAGGAATGAAATTTTTGAAGCGAGGAGAAAACTAGAAATCAATAATAATTTGAAATGATTTGGCGTAGGAAAAAATGAAACTAAAGGTCTCTATTTATAGATTTTCAAGTAACTTGTTGAAATGTTACATCTCTTAACATAGACCATAACTTTTCCCATTAAATGACATTGTATACTCATTTTCATTAAAAGGTTGCATCTCTTAACATAGATCACACCTTTTAACATTAAAATGGTGTAGTATACACCTTTTAAATAATCACACACATCCTAAGCAACATGATTCTTTACAATTGAAGAGACACCTATTGGAGACATATTCCAATTCACACTATAAAAAATTCTAATTATTCCAACAATCTCCTACATGAATGGAAGAAGTCAACAAGATCCAAGGAAGACGAAGAAGAGTATTACTAAGAATTAATGAATCAGGGTAGGTAGCTTTCGCTTTGAACCTTCCATAGTAAAAATTAACCGGACTCACTTGGCTAATCAATGATTGCAATGTTTTGAACTGTCGGCCGTTAATTGCAAGTCTAGACAATAGATCATACACATTATTTTTCATATCAAACTTTGATTCTATATTGTGTTCATTAATTCGGCCCTAAACTCTCTTGGGTTGGGCAAGTGCGTAGAATTCGCCTAAGTAAAATTTTCATTTGAACCAACTAAGTTCATACTCACATAGGTAAAGGAGTTAAAACTTCGAAGTGTTGGTCATTCATAACTAATTTTCATATTGAACCTAGTCCTTAGAATATTAGTCACCGGGTTAGGTTTCCATTAAGTTGACCCATCACATAGACTTTAAACTCATTTTCCTCGATGCACAGTATATCTTCTCTCTAGAAAACACATTTGTAAATGGATCTACTAAGTTATTCTTTGATTTAACAAAATCAATTGATATTGTTCCATTTGAGAGCAGCTGCCGAACGGTGTTATGTCTACGACGTATATGTCTCGACTTACCGTTATACACAAAATTTTCAGCCATGGCTATTGTTGCTTGGTTATNTGATTTAACAAAATCAATTGATATTGTTCCATTTGAGAGTGACTCTGCGACGTATATTTTTCGACTTACCATTATACAAATTTTTTTTTGCTCTAGCTATAGTTGCTTGATTATCGTAAGGGATACATATAGCTGGCACATGCTTTGGCCAAATTGGAATATCTTTGAAGGAATCTTTTAACCATTCAGTCTCTTCTCTTGTTTTGTCTAAAGCAATAAACTTTGATTCCAATGTGGATCGAGCAATACACTTTTGTTTAGAAAGATTTTCAAGAAATTGCACCACCTCCAAGAATAAATATATAGCTATTAGTAGACTTAGATTCATTTGTATTTGATATCCAGTTGGAATTATTATATCCATCAACTACTGGATGATATTTTCTACAATGTAATAAATACTCTCGAGTACGTTCTAAGTGTCCTAACACTCTAAGTAGTGCACTCTAATGTTCGTTATTGGGATTACTTGTATATCAACTTAGCTTACCTACCGAGTAGGCTATATCTGGCCTTATATAATTCACTAAGTACATTAGGCTTCCAATTATTTGGGAATACTCCAATTGTTGTTTACTATTTCCAGTATCCTTGTGAAGAACTACATAGGGAGGAAATGGATTATTAAACTCGTTAATATCATGAATCTTAAACCTCTCTATCACTTTATCCACATAATGTGTTTAAGACAAGGTTGGTGTTGTGGAGATTTTCATTCCCAACATCAAGTCTACTTCACCTATATTTTTCATATCAATGTTATTGGTTACATTATCTGTCTTTTTAATGACTTATATATGAGTCCCAAGTTCGAGCATGTCATCAACATATTGACAAACCAAAATGCATGCTTCTCCGATTTTTTTCCGAGTAAATACATTTATCACACTCATTCATGAATCATGACATTGTTAAATTTTTCTTGCCACTGTTTAGGAGCTTGCTTCAATCCGTATAAGGCCTTCATAAGTCTACAAACTTTGTGTTCTTGTTATTTTACCTTGAAGCCTTTTGACTGTTTCATATAAACTTCCTCATTTAATTCAATATTTAGAAATTCAATCTTAAAGTCCATATGATGTATCTACAAGATATAAAGAGCTACTATAGCAACTGAAACCTAGGTAGAAGTTATCCTGGTAATAAGTGTAAAAAAAGTCAAGTCCTTTTTTATGATATCCTTTGGCAACAAGTTGAGCTTTATATTTATCCATTGTACCAATGAGTTTTAACTTTCTTTTAAAAATCCATTTGCCTCCAATTTGTTTAGTTCACTTGCGAAGATCAACCAATTGCCAAGTATTATTACTCATAATAGATTCGATCTCGCTATTTATAGCTTCTTCCCAAAATGAAGATTTTGAGCTTGTCATAGCTTCCTTAAATATTAAAGGCTTGTTTTCAATCATAAATGATATAAAGTCTGGACTAAAAAACATTAGCAACCTTTGCTCTTTTACTTCTTCTTGGTTTAGATTCTTATTTATTTCAAAGCACCTTTTCTTTTCCTATTATCCTCAGGAGTATCCTTTTTATTAGGAAACACACTTTCAAAGAATTCGACATCTCTAGATTCGATAATCGTATTGCCATGAATGTCACTTAATTCAGATTTATTTACAAGAAATTTATATGCACCACTATTTATTGCATATCCAATAAAAATACAATCAATAGTTTTAGGTCCTAACTTGATCTTTTAGGAGGTGGAATAGCCACTTTTGCTAAGCATCCCTACACTTTTTGGTATTTGAAAGAAGGCATTCATCCTTTCCACAATTCATAAGGTATTGAATTAGTTTTCTTATGAGAAACTCTATTTAGAATAAAGTTAGTAGCTCAAACTACTTCCCCTCACAAGTGTTGTGATAAGCCAATAACTAATAATAAGCTTAGCATTAATCATATTTTTAAAGTTCTATTTTTCCTCTCAACAATTCGATTTTGTTGAGGAGTATATGGAGCGGTTGTTTGGTGAATAATACCAAATCTAGCACATAATTCATCAAAATCTGATGAGTCATTCATCACCTCTATCGGATCTTAGTACCTTGATCGACTTGCTAAGTTGATTTTCAACTTTAGTTTTGTAGGTGACAAATGCATCCAATGTTTCGTTCTAACTACTTATTAAATATAAATAAAAATATCTATTATGATCATCCATAAATGTAATAAAATATTTTTTACCACCTAGATTTGAACAAATTTTAGATCACATATATAACCATGTACCAACCCTAATGGTTCACTACATCTATCAGTTGAATTGAAAGGTTTTCTAGCAAATTTTGTTTCATCACAAATTTCGATGTTATGTTTGTTTTCCAATTCAATTTATGTATAAGTCCTAAACCTATCAATTTTCTTAATAAAACACGATTAATCTGCTATGCCATAAAAAGGAAGACTTGGGCAAATAAACAGAAGAATCAATTTTATTCATAATTTGTGGGTAAAAATATGTCGACTTATTATCAACTACAAGAGCATTGGCCTTAAATGGACCATCAAGCAATTAACCCTCCCTGACATACATGCCCTTTTTAGTAAGTACAAATTTATCATACTCAAATACTATTATGAATCCTCTTACTTAGTATAGAACTTGAAATTAGATTCTTATTTCTAAGAGATTCACAACATTGTTCAGCGTCAACTCTTTCCCATAAGTGAATTTCAGAATGACCTTTCCAATTCCTTCTATCTTGGACGAAGCTGAGTTGCCCACATAGAGATGTTCATCTTGATCCAACTTCCTGTACTTGGTGAATAAGCCCTTGTTTGCACAAATATGATAAGTGGTTCATGTATCCACCCACCAATCCCTAGCATTTGATACCAAGTTAACGTCGGATATAACTGCAGATTGGTTGATATCGGCAATGTCTACTGATATTTCGTCTACTTCAGTTATGTTTGCTTGGGAAGGTTTCTTCTTTTGAGCATTATTTTTCTTGCTGTAACAGTCTTTAGCACGATGTCTGGCTTCCTGTAATTATAACAGTCTTCTTCAAATCATTTTGCATTATTCTCTTTTCCAATGTCTTAAACGAACCATGATACTTTCTTTTTTTACTTTTAGATCTAGAGTCTTCAATCGTGTTAGCCTTTGCTTCCATGTATTGCATAGAACTTTTATTTTATGTAGCCTTATTTTCTTCTTCAATGCGAAGTCAAATAGTCAAATCTTCCATTGTCATCTCTTTGCTCTTATGCTTAAGATAGTTTTCAAAATCCTTCTATAATGGAGGTATGAAGAAGTAGTCTCTTTATTATAGCCACAATCGGGAAAGATTCATTTAGGTTCATGCTTTCTGTCTCAATATCGTGAAGAATTATTTTCATCTCTTGAACTTGACTCATAACCGTCTTTGAATCAACGATTTTGAAATCCAAAAATTTACCAACAATGAGTTTCTTCGTCTTTTCATGTTGATATGCTGATGGCATGACAAATAGAATAGACGTAGAAGTTTGTCCAATCATTTCACTAGTTTTTTCAGTTAATTAGACTAGTCATTTTTCTTTTAAAAAAAATAATTATAGAAAATACTAAATCAAAAATGGTCTTTCCCTTCGTTCAAAAAACGTTGCAAAAGACCTTTTACAATGTTTGTGCGTATGTTGTGGGTTTCAGTGTTGCCCTAGAGTAAAAATATATGGCAACATTTATAAACCGTTGCAAAAGGCTGCTACCATTTAGTTTTTGCAACGTTTAAAAAATGTTGCGAAAAGTAATTTGCAACGTTTATTAAGTGTTGTCGAAACTTCTTTGTCCATCTTTTGCAATGTTCCATAAATGTTGTTAAATATGTAATTGCAACATTTTTGGAACGTTACCTTTATCGTATTTGCAACGTCTTTTGAACATTTCCGTTACTTTTGTTTTCAACTTTTCGCAACATTTTTTTAATGTCGTGGTTGCTCTTTTCACGAACTTTGTCCTAACCTATTTGTAATGTTTTTTGAATACTGTCTTAACTATTGTGTTCCCCTTTTCGCAATATTTGTTCAACGTTTACAAACACATTTTTAATATTTTCATATAAACAAATATATTTAAAGATGTTTTCATATTTATATAGTAAAATACGGAAATTGAACAACATAATTGAAGGCTTTTTTGTTGTGCATCAAAATGAAATTACAATTTCGTTTCGTAATTTTAAACCATACAAATTAGAGGCCATCATCTATAATAAAATCCATACAAAATAGACAAAGTCATCTATTAATAACAAAATCCACGCAAAAAACTCCTCCATCTTGCATGTTGTAGGAAAGTATATGACAATGGCATGTGCAAATATCAAATAAATTGTTTCAAGGATTAACAAACTATCAATTGCACAAATCACATAAATTAAAGTAATCTGATCAGTAAGGAAATAGTTCGGGTAAACGACATTTTGGAAACAAACATGGTATATTTTATGTTGATTATGGTTTATATTTTGTTAAACCTTTGTTTTATAGTTTATTTAAAGTTTAAACCGAAATGTTTTAAGTCTCTGATTAAACTCAAAAAGAAGAAAGATTTCTAATAAAGACGAGACACATACATGAGGCATTACTTCGTCAAATAAACTTTGAAATGATAAAAAGGTGAAAGAGCGAAAGAACCTCTATAAAGCATACATACAAATGTATGTGGGCCAAACGTCAAAGCAAGAGGAGGTTATGAATAATTCATCACTTTCATTGTTGACTATTCAAGATATAGATATGCATAGTTGACACAAAGACAATTTAAAACATTTGAAAAATTCAAACAATTCCATGGTGAAACTAAAAAGCAACTCAGAAAATCGATTAAAACTCTTAGATCTCATTGATGAGGAGAATGTTTGGATTATGAATTCAAGAATCATTTGATTGAAAATGGAATAATATCATAGCTCACTGTACTAGAAATACCACAAATAAATGGTGTAATTAAAAGAAGAAATCGCACCTTACTTAACATGATGTGATCAATGTTAAGTAATTCTTTTTCACCCATCTCATTTTGAGGATATGCACTTCAAACGGCAGTATACATTCTAAAATTTGTTCCATCTAAGTCAATCCTGAAGAATTCTTTAAAATTATGGAACGGTCAAAAACCTAGTTTGAGACATATCCACGTATAGTGGGTGTCGAGCACATGTACTAAAGGAAAAGGCTGGGAAGCTGAATCCTCGTTTGGAGGTATGCATTTTTGTGGGCTACACTAAAGAAACAAGAGGAGGACAGTTTTATCACGCACATGATAACAAAGTATTTGTATCGAAAAATGTTATATTTCTTGAACATAGCTACATGATAGATTTCAAACCCAGGAGCAAAGTAGTTTTGAAAGAGTTATTAGTTGATAAGATCGACCCCACACCGACAATTGTTGAATGACAAAGAAGAAACCACTGATTATGATCAAACACCACATCGTAACACGGTGGGAGAGAAATAAGATTAGCCATCTGCTATCGTGAAGAAGGTAAAGCAAATGTTGCAATCACAGATGGTAGTGATGATGATCCATTAACATATAAGATGGCAATTGATGATGCTAATTTTAATAAAGGCATGAAACTTTCAAACTAGAAATGGAATCCAAGTACCAGAAGGTGTAAAGCTTGTTGGTGGTAAATCAATCTAAGAAAAAAGAGAGGAGCCGATAGGAAAGTAAAAACTTTCAAGGCAATGCTTGTGGCAAAGGGTTTTACCTCGAGAGAAAAGTAGACTAAGATGATACTTTTTCGCCAGTAGCTATGCTGAAATCCATTTGGATTCTCTTATCCATTGTTGGTATTATGACTATGTGCCATGGTAAATGAATGTCAAGAAAGTGTTTCTGAACGATCATCTTGAGGAGACCATTCATATGGTCCAATCAAAAATTTAGTGGAAAAAGGCTAAGAACATAAAGTCTCAAAACTGAAAAGATCCATTTTTGGACTACAGCAACCTTCTAGGTCTTGGAACATAATATTTTACGAAACTGTTAAATCTTATGGTTATGAACAAAGTCTGGGTGAACCGTGTATCTATAAACATATGGAAGAAGATTCTTCTTAATTCTTCACTTGGACGACATTCTACTTATTGAGAATGATGTAGGGACTTTGTCCAAAGTAAAGAACTGACTGGTTAGCCAGCTAATTCCAAAAGAAAGATTTGGGAGAAGCAAACTTATATCCAAATCATAAGGGATTGCAAGAATATGCTTCCGCATTATCTCGGGCATCGTATATTAACACCTTGCTTGTTAGGTTTACAATGTAGAATTCCAAGAAGGGAAACTTACCTTCCTATTATGGAGTTCATCTCTCCAAAGAACAGAGTCCTAAGACACCAAAAAAAGATGAGAACATGAGACAAATTCCCTATGCATTAGTAAATAGTAGTTTGATGTACGCAATGCTGTGCACAAGACTCAACATATGATTTGCAGTGGGAGTAGTTAGTCGATACCAATCAAACCCTTGGTAGCAGTCAAACATATACTCAAATATTTGAGGAGAACTAGAAACTATATCCTGGTATACTCTGGTGGGGATTTGATTCCTATTGGATATACAGATTCCGATTTCCAATCAGATAGAGATTTTCAGAACTCAACTTCAAGAGCAGTGTTCACTTTGGAAAGTAGAGCCATCATATGGGGAAGTGTGAAATAAACTTGTATTGTCGACTCAACCATGGAGGTTGAATACGTAGCACCTTGTGAAGCAGCTAAAGAAGCAGTCTGACTTTGTGAGTTCCTGAAAGATCTGGAAGTTGTTCCAGGAATGCATGGACCAATCAAACTCTATTGTGATGACAGTGTAGCAGTGACTAATGCAAAATAATCAAGAAACTACAGAAAAGGAAAGTATATAGAGAGGAAATTTCACTTGGTGAGAGAAATTGTCCAAAGAGGAGACGTTTCAATTGAGAAGATCATGTCTGCGAATAATATAGCTTATACAAAAACATTGCCAGCTTGTAGTTTTGAGCAATACATTGAGGGAATGGGACTTAGAGATATGTCTCATTTACATTAAAGCAAGCGGGAAATTGTTGGGATATGTGCTCATTAATAAATGAGTTATAAACATTTAATGATATTTGTGAAATTATTTCAATATCTTTTGCATGATTACATGTTTTGTAAATATCGAAAATCCCTTGATTATTTATACGTAACTTTAAACATTGTACATAAATGTTATGTATGTGAGGATGATATTTAAAATGGAATAATTTAAATTTGTTAGTGATTAAAATTAAAGTATTGATCTTTAATTATGATCCCCAATGCAGTTCGTCACATCCCGAATGAAATAATCTTATCCGGATTGTTAATAATGTGATTATTGGAATGAAAGTACTTTATATGTAATTTGATTGTATGACACGAACATGAGTAATAATGGATCTCTAGTAAAATCCGTTTTCACGTAGAGTATTCAATTTTGATCAATGATGGTCATATATGGATTGATCTTGATTTTGAGTAATTAATAGACTCATATTTATTAAGTTGTGTTTTTTGATGTGCCGGGTAATGACGCAAGTTAATAATGTCAGATTCTTGGCTCGTTGGAAATACAACGAGATAAATAATCGGGAATATTAATCTACTAGAAGAAATCCATTCATTTGTAGAAAAGTAGATAGATGGTTCCCATAAGTGTCCGGGACTTGAATAATAAGAGCGCTCAATTTTATGATTAGATCATAAAATATATTGTTCATTAGAGGATCGATGGAACTTATGGAGAAAAATATAATTAAAGAGGTTTACGGATAAATACCTAACTTTAATTATGAACCATTTATCGAGGATAGAATATATAACTATATATAAAAGAGGCTGTTGCCTTTTTACTGTTCACAAGTAGGAGCCGAGCCATGGCTCGGCTCGGCTCGGCTAAGCCACTGGATGAAATTATTTCAATATCTTTTTTTTTTTTTTTTTTGCATGTATGATTAGATGTTTTATAAATATGAAAAATCCCTTCATTATTTATATGTAAATTTAAATATTGTACATAAGTGTTATGTACATGAGGATAATATTTAAAGTGGAATAATTTAAATTTGTTCATAGTTAAAATTAAAGTTGGAATCCTTAATTATGATCACTAGTGCAGCTCATAACATTCTTAATGAAATAATCTTATTCGGATTGTTAATAATGTGATTATTGGAATGAAAGCACCTTATCATTTGACTATATATGACAAGAACACAATTAATAATGAATCTCTACAATATTCAATTTTGATCAATGATGGTCATATATAGATCGATCTTAATTCTGAGAAATAGACGGATGATGACGCAAATTAATAATATCAAATTCTTGGTACGTTGGAAATACAATGAGATAAACAGCTGAGAATATTAATATACAAGAAAAAATACATCCCTTTGTAGAAAAGTAGATAGATAGTTCCCGTAAGTGTTGATTTGGGACTTGAATAATAAGAACTCTCAATTTTATGATTAGATTATAAAATTTATTATTCATTAGATGATCAATGGGACTATGGAGAAAGATATAATTAAAGAGGTTTACGGATAAATACATAACTTTAATTATGAACCGTTTATGGAGGATAAATCTATATGAAATGACTAGATCTTCCGATTTCCAAGAAGATCCCTGGCTCGATCTAGTTTAATATCAAGGTGGTTCTGTTTCTTGCTGGAAGCCAGACCCATTCGGGAACCAAGTAATGCGTGCTACGCTAGCTGCTGCGATGAAGTGGGAACCCATTTGTGATGGCCATAAAATTTTCCAAAGAGTGAGTTGCTTATCATAATGCCCGCCCTTAGTAGGTGAGACTATCACCACTACAATGTCAATGAAAGAATTCAACTCCTCTTGGCGTCGACATATCAATGGACGGTTCAAATCTCTTGAATATAATTTGTTTTATAATTTTAAGAGTGCAATTTCAGACTTTTAGTGGAATAATTTGGGATCAATAATTTTGACATCTTTCTATATATAAAAAG
>CAIGRR010199353.1:0-13379 GCA_903798365.1 Fraxinus sp. 1973-6204 | reverse complement strand
TATAGTGGAAAAACTTTGACGGTCCTTTTAAATTTGTGTGTTGTATTATTATATTTTTCTTGTTTGTCAATATTATTCTGAACAACAAAAGGTTATGCGGATTAATTGAAGAAAAAGGGAATTAGTGTAAATTTCCCAACAAGACTCGTCTTTGTCACCGAAAGAATATCCCTTACTTTTAGTCAAGAAGCATATTTAACTTACGAATTCACAAATTAAGATGGAACATACACTGATTGCAATTGGAGTCGACGACTTTTCTAAACGTCTCTCATTTTAGATCCTTGAAAAAGAAAATCAAGTCAACTCTTGGGAATGGATTGATACGTTATTTTCCTTCAACCACCTACCGTTTACCGTATTATATTGGTCCAAATATCGAATTATGTACCATCATTTATACAAGATTCATAGCATAATAGCATAACCAAATATTTTACTTGTCCAAAACTATTATTTTGCAAATACAATCTAGCTCTTGTTTGGTAGGAATTAAAATCAGATTTTTAGTAGATTTTGATAAAAAGTTAATGAAATATGTTGTTGAAAAGTTATGAACCATAAGATGCGTTGTTAAAATTAGTTGTTGACTTTGATTTACATTAAAATATAGATTTTAATTTCTACCAAACAGGGGCCTAATATAATACTACATATTACCTATTCAAATAAAAAAGAGAGAGAAAGAATAATGTTATATAACATCATTAGTTCTATAATATGAATTAAGGTGTAATATGTTAATTAAAGTTGGAATTATGTGAATTATTTCATTGTACATCTCATTTAAACTCTATTTTGTAGGGATTTTAGGGTGTGTTTGAGCAGCATTATTTAGGAAGAATGTATTCTGGAATAGTAGATTGATGAAAAATGTGTGATTGAAAAAAAAATGAAAAGTTATTGATGTGATGGAAAATATTATTTTATTTAAAAATATATTGTTGAAAATGAGTAGAAGAATGAGAACAAAAATTTTATATGTGTACCATATATATGTATATATTGTTTTTTTTTTTTTTTTTTTTTAATTTGGATCAAATTTATGATGGCTTTATTGGGAGGTTCGCGTAGTTACGTCTACTTCAAAAGATCCACACTTTTTTAACTTCACATATTCATCAGTCCCTATTTGAGCCATATTAAAATTTTCATTTTCATTATTCTATCCATTTTCAACCACACATTCTTCAATAAAATAATATTTTCTATCGCATCAATAATTTTTCCTTTTTTTTCAATCACACATTTTCCATCAATCTACTATTCTAAAATACATTCTTCTTAAATAATGTGGTTCGATCAACTTTTATCAAAAAATATAAAAATTTAATTGTAATCCCCACCAAATAGGGGCTTAATATTCTTAAACAATATTGTAACACCAATAGTGCTAAGTCACTGTTTGACAATATTATTTCAAAACTCTTTAATTATTTTATTTCTTTTTCAACCATACATTTACACAATAAAATATTTTATACTTAAATTCAATTTTTTTTTTTTTACTTTTTAACCACACATTTTTCAAAAAATCATTATTCAAAACTATATTTTCTTGATAAAATGGTCATCAAATATGGCTAAATAACATTAAGAATGTGTTTGAGCCACATTATTTAGGAAGAATGTATTTTGAAATTGTAGACTGATGAAAAATGTGTGGTTGAAAAAGAAAAAAAAGTTATTGATGTGATTGAAAATATTATTTTATTGAAAAATGTGTGGTTGAAAATGAAAAAAGATGAGTGAAGCATAGCACCGCGTTCATACACACTCCCACTGGCGCGCGTGGATGTGTTTGCAAATCGAAACGGTGACACGTCACCAAAGAGGTCGGTCCCGTCCTTGTTATCTCTCCTGCCCAAACTGCGTGCTTTTTCCACTTTCCACAAATGCGAAAATTGATCTGTCACCCTCACATTTCTTTGTTTGCCAATTTGTCCCTCGCCTTTTTCAGTTAACTGTTCTTCGACCTAAACCTCTCGTTTGATTAACTAATGCTATTTTTAGATCTTATTTCATGAGATTGAGAAAAATAAAGATAAGATAATTCTAATTTCTATGTCTAATAAACTATTACAATTACATCTTTTTTTCATTTTAAATGAGTGCCTTTTTTTTTATATCTCATTTTGCTTCCGTTACTCTTTTGATTCAGATTGAAATTTAGAATCTGTTTGGGTCGGATTAAAATCTGATTTTAATCTAAGTTAAAGTTAAATAATCAATATTAATCACAATTTTAATGGGTGTCAAATCTTTTCAACCATACATTTCAAAAAGCTTCTATAACAATTCACTAAAAATTTAATTTTAATCCCCACCAAACGCACTCTTATTCCATTATTCTTAGCCCATGTTTGACATACATTCTTTTAAAATATATTCTTTCAAAAATCATTTTCAATCACACATTTTTCAATAAAATAATATATTCCATCATATCAATAATTTTTCCTTACTTTTTAACCACACATTTCTCATTATATCAGTATTTAAAATACATTTTTACCTCAATAATATCTATCAAACGAATGACGACCAAAAAAAAAAAAAAAATATTCGAATCCATTGGGCAATATGTCTTTTCACAATAAATCATCATAGTATGGTCGATATGTTTATCAGATAAACGTAGTACTCTTCCTTTAAAAAAGTATAACAAGCTAAGATTATTCATAGCCCTTGTTTGGTTTAGATAAAAAAAATAAAAATAAAAAAATAAAATTAGATTTTGTCTTTACTCTCCAATACAAGTCCCCGTCTCTGCTAGTACTCGTAGAGGACTTGGACTTTTCGAAAGAAATGTTTTCCATAAAATTCTTTCATATTATTGTTAAAACTATAGTAATAGAGAAAAAGGTCTATCTAATAATAAATTATGTTGCTTAATTTGCTCAAATTTAAAAATATTACTCGTTCTTAATTTTCTCTCTCTACTTTGGCCATTAAAAATATTTTCGATTTAGGAACGTGGAAATGTCTAGTGCTGCCCGTGCTCTTTCCGAACAACATGCCATTTAATTTTGCTACTTATACATAAAAAAATTGTTCATAATGAATTATATAATATGATGTGAAGGTAAAAGATTGGATGAAAAAATCGATTGTAGTCTAAATTGACAAACAATAGGGTGTCGGTGACATTACATAATTCATTATATAAATCTTAATTTACATGAAGCAAGTTGTAAATTCAAAATCATACAATATACAATAAAATAAATTAAATATAACCTTATTTGATTCTTATTTTTTTTTCAAAATATATTTTTCTCTCTATTTTTTTAATTACATATTTTTCAATAAAATAATATTACACATAAATTTAATTTTTTTAGTTTTTAACAATATATTTTTCATCAATTTACTACTTCAAAATATCTATTGAACTCAAAATGCCATAATCAAAATTTTGATGATTCAAGATTGAACTGGTCAAACATAGTTGAGAGACTTCGGTACCTGGCACTTCTGGGGGTGGTGGCAGGTAACGGTGTTACTTTTTGAAACTGAGGTTATTATCTGATTCAATCTCGTGATCTGCAATCCCTGAGATGTTCTATTTTCTCTTAATGTAATCTTCAACTTATCTTTGCAACTATATCTGAGCTGTTTCTTCAAATATTTCTGTGTATTTGCAAAAAGAGGGTTCCTGGAGGGTGAAGAAGTCTTTGGTCCTCTTTAAGGTGGATAAAGGGGGCTGTTTAGCTGGTTTCTTGAACTGGGTGATCTGTTTTTCACAATTCATGGATTTTTCACTAAACAATTGTTCTTGAAGGAGGGTAGGTTTTCATTAGGCTACTGTAATATTGGGCGAATGAGTTTGTCTTGTTAACTTTGACTGATTTTCTGAAATGAATTTGAGATGTCCTAGATGATTCTATTTACATAGAAGGGTGTGGCAGCTGGGATTTTTTTTTTTTCTTTTGCGTGATTTTTTTTCCCCTTATTTTTTAGGGGGTTTGGATATTTGGTTTTGTTCAAGATGGGATTAGGCGGAGATAGCTTGGAGGTAGGGTCTTGGGAGGTGGGAAAATCGAAGGGGAGTAAGAAGAAGAATGGTGATGCCGAGGAGGAAACTGGGTGTTGGATTAAGTTAAGATATTTTGGTAGCTGTATTTCTTCAAGATCAAAAGTTGATAGCTCAAATAGCGGCATCAGCACTCAAGGTAATCCTTTAATTAATTTTAAGTATGTCTTATGCCGAGATTGTAGTTTTTGATTTGTTTCCTTTGTTGTCTGTTTAATCTGATTTGACCTCTGCAATTTTGATCTATGTGCTAGAATTGTATGTGATTTCTTATATTTTAATATAATCTTGAATGTGATTAGCTTAAGAGAACTTATGCATGAAATTCTAAATCCTTAAGCAACAAGCTGAACATTATTTTCTGTTATTTGGCTTTTAGGATGGAAGCTTTATTGTGACTGATTACTCCTTCGAGTAAAATAGCTCAGTTCTTTTTTTTTAACTTGTGGCTAAATAAGGATTGCTTTTGATGTTTGATAGTGTTTAATGAAGGTGCTAGGCATAAAACAGTCATCTAATTAACATAGAATGGGTGTTGAAAGTAAAAGGTTGATTGAATTTGAATTAAATGCTGAAGCATCATATCAGTAATTGTGAAAACAAATCATTGTTCAAAGTAAGGGTTGATTTGGATTATTACTTATCTGATTGGTGAAGTAAATTAATTTTCTTACTGATTTTTCAAATGGGATAAAATCAATTGTACAAATTCTAGGCCATTGGGTGTTTCTTATTCGGCTTAGATTTCATTTAGATGTAATTTGACTAAATGTTGGTACTTAAATTTGTATGTTCAAATTCTCATTGTGACTGTTTAACAGAAATTAAATCTACGAATGATACTAGCCAAGGTCAACCAGTTGCTCCAGTAATTTCTTCAACCACCACGAGCAACACTGAAAGCCATGCTTCCAGCTCCAAACTTGAAGAGGAACTCAAAATTTTTTCTCAGCTTCGAAAATTCACATTCAATGACCTTAAGTTAGCCACAAGAAATTTTAGACCGGAATCTCTTCTCGGTGAAGGAGGATTTGGTTGTGTATTTAAAGGGTGGATTGAAGAAAACGGAACGGCACCAGTGAAACCAGGGACAGGACTTACCGTTGCTGTGAAAACCCTAAATCATGACGGACTTCAGGGTCACAAAGAATGGCTGGTTCGATGATTTCACAATTTACGTTTCTCAAAGCTTTCCTACATGTATATTTGGCTTCTTTTTTTGAATTGTTCTAATTGCAATTCTTTTTGGCAGGCTGAAATAAATTATCTGGGTGACCTTCTTCATTCTAATCTGGTTAAATTAATTGGTTACTGTATTGAAGATGATCAAAGGCTGCTAGTTTATGAGTTCATGCCTAGAGGAAGCTTAGAGAACCATCTATTTAGAAGTATGTACAAATCTTCTTCCACCATAATTTCTTTGATATATTGTAGTTAAAGCTTTTATCTATGAGACCTTGTGAATGTATAGGTTAGAGCAGCATACTCTGCTTTTTTAACTTTGGGAATCAATTTGTGCAAGCACAAAGGTTTTGTTTAGTACACAACACTGGACAAGAATAGATAGTACAACAAACAAGATTTTAGCTTCTTTTCTTTTCTTAATAATGTCTAGTAGGCCTCCCAAACATAACAAAAGTGTTTTGGTTCCATCAGCAGTCTGCATTCTGTGGTATAAAATCTGATTTCCACAAGAAAGTGAGGATTGTATTTAACCATCCTCAACTTATTTTCTTTCATCTTGTTGGGCAGTCCTAATAATTTAAATTATTTGGCTATCCTTATGGTTGTTATTGTAGGATCTCTACCTCTTCCGTGGTCTATCAGGATGAAAATTGCTCTAGGTGCTGCCGAGGGTCTAACTTTTCTTCATGAGGAAGCAGAAAGGCCAGTTATATGTCGTGATTTTAAGACCTCTAACATCCTATTAGACACTGTAAATTCCCAACACCTCATAAATCACAATCTTGTAAAATAGTAAATTATTTCTTGATATATATACACTATCTTTTAACTTTTATCTTTCCAGGAGTATAATGCCAAACTTTCTGATTTTGGACTTGCTAAAGATGCTCCGGATGAAGGAAAAACTCACGTTTCCACACGTGTGATGGGAACATACGGCTATGCAGCCCCAGAATATGTCATGACAGGTAAACAAATGTGTCTTTATCTTGCTCGTATCCTTTTCTTCTTCTATAAGAATTGTAAAATTAAGATCTGAGAACAAACCCAAACATATGGATTTAAGATGGATGTTTGCTAGTGTCAGTGGCCTATAATATCTCTTTTTGTTACTATGGGGGGCCATAAAACACGTATTTCTGGTAATTTCTCCAGGATTTGCTTGATATCCCTCTTTTATTCTGATTCAATCCTATCCTTATCTACTGCAGGGCATCTTTCATCAAAGAGTGATGTCTATAGCTTTGGTGTTGTTCTTCTTGAAATGCTTACGGGTAGAAGATCAATGGACAAGAACCGGCCTAATGGAGAGCATAACCTCGTGGAGTGGGCCAGGCCTCATCTCGGTGACAGGAGACGATTTTATCGTTTGATAGATCCCCGACTTGAAGGTCATTTTTCCATAAAGGGTTCCCAAAAAGCTGCAGAATTGGCTGCTCGTTGCCTTTGCCGGGATCCCAAAGCCAGGCCTCTGATGAGTGAAGTTGTCAGCGCTTTGAAACCTTTGCCGAACCTCAAGGACATGGCCAGCTCGTCGTACTTCTTTCAGACAATGCAAGCCGAACGTGTTGGCCCCAGCCCAAATGCTAAAAATGGGCTTCGTACTCGAGGATCGTTATTGAGAAATGGACAGCAGCATCCAAGAAGCCTCTCAATACCAAATTGTTCGCATGTTTCTTCACGCCAGCAGTCTGCTAATAATTCACCAAAGCCAGATGGTAAACCATAGAACTGGATTGGAACTCTTCTTTCTCCAAGTTTTTTACAGTTCTTTTTTCGTATAGCCCAAGTTGGATAGAATTTGTCGCTGGTCTTTAGGTTACCGTTCAAGGAACTCGAGTATACATCTCATTCTCGTGTGAATCTAACGGGGTGAATGTCCCACAGGAGAAGAATGTGACAAACTGGAACTGAAGTTCATGGAGTACATGTTTATGCAAGTTGAAGAATGTAACGTGAAGTTCACGAATTTAAAATGAAAGCTTTCAGTTCTTGAAGTTAAAACCATAAAGGTTATGGACTCTACTTGTCACCATTGTAATGATTTTAACATTGAAGTTTTCTGCTGAAGAATCGCTTATTCAATCCAATTATATTCAATTTAGTCTAATCATATAGATTTTGGTTCCTCGAGGAGATGTTTGCAAGGAATCAATATGTGATAAATCGAGTTAAGTTTGTCTACCTGCCTAGGATTGAATGAGAATCTATGTAGAGTAGCACGATATTGATAAGGTTTTTCATTGGCTGCAAGTGAAATTTGTAGCCTAAACTGATTACTTTTCCTTTGGACATAAAGATTAACGCACGAGGTCAAATTCTGAACACAGTTATATTCGAATATGGCTTATTTATTACTGATACAATGACCTTCTGGGCTCTTTATATGTGACATCTTGTATACACAAGATTTAGGTTCTTACAGAGGAATGAAGTGTAGCATAGCAGGGGTGTGTGGCTGTGGGTGTGGGGCAGGTGGAGAGTGGGTTGTAGTACCACCACGAAAGGTCATCGTTCTTGGTGTCGATTTTGTCATACAACCCTCCGGGTAAGCTGATCCTTGGATGTGCTTTCAAATATCTTGTCAGCATTTCCGACCTCAAATCCATCTCGCCTATGGTACTCTTTAACCTATGCAATTCAGGCAAAAGGTAAAGGTTACAAAACAGACATGTCAATTGTTTAAATGTATTTGGCCCGTATGTTAAATTCTCACGAGGTGTGCGTTTGCTTCTCTTCGCAAAACACGTCAAAGGATGAATCTTTTGCTAACAAATACGTAGTTTAGCGTGCATTTAAAGAGAAAAATGTTTCATATTACAAGTATTCACGTTAAATGTAGTTATCTGCCTTGATGGAGAGAACACAAAATAATCCAGAGAACGGTAAAAATATTCAGTTTAGGGATGCAAACCTCATTTTCCGGTATATTTTTAAATTCATGCAGTACAAGGCGCTCTGCAAACTCGATGTAACAACGCGGGACAGATTCTATGGTTCCATCAGAAAACTGGAAGGAAGTTGAATCTGCTACTGTTGAACTCTGCAACAAGAGACCATCTGGGCTCACTGTAAGGAAAATAAATAGTAGTAAGGTATATGCACCCTACTTTTGAAATAATTAACCATACTCACAAAATACTGCCTGTACACATTTAGAGAAACAGCAGAGAAACCAGAGACATCACTGAAGAACAAGTTGCATGTGCCAAAAGTGCAAGAAAATGAAAACCCGTCTAGCAACCAGCACAAAAAGTATGTTCCTGTTAGAAGAACTAAACTGAATATCAGGTAATAGAAACTTGTCACTAACCCTTTAGAACACCCCCTTCAGAGTTTAACTTAAAACCATTCTGCTCAATGAACTGATTAAGATTTCCAATCTTTCGTAAATGAGATTTCAGCCGATGGGTGGATATAGTGACATGGTTTAATGCATATCCATTGACGAGAGTCCAGGCAGCATATTCGCTTTCCCTACAATTTACAAGTTACCCAATTTGAGTGCGAAATATGGTTTATCGGAGAATGAAAAGAACTCGTAGAGTCTGATAGAAACCTGAAGAATGACATGCCTACTGAAAATACTATCAAGTAAACCAAGAATCTAAACAATGTAAATTTGAATTTTGATCTATATTTCTATCCAACAGAGATGATGACCAGATCCAGACAGAGAGGTATTATATACCGAGCCAACTGTTGGAATTCAGTAAAAGAGGGCTTCTTCCAAGTCAAAGTTCCCAGTGCACTGGCCAAGGCTGCATAATTATTTCCATTGCCTGATAGCTCAGTATATTTTCTAATTATTTTCTGCATGCAAGGAGAATAAGTGGTAAACAACCAAAAAAAGTAATGAATATTAAACAGCAAATCCCGTTGCAGTCAACCAGGAGACGAAGAGTAAAGATTATATGGAGATAGGCATAGATCACAATATGCCACAAAGCCAAGAGCTGATGCTTACATTGATTGTACGCAGCTTAGATTAAGCTTCACAGAAATGAAAAAGAATTTTCACAGAATTCTTGATATTCTTCACGAAAAATGAAAAATATCTCCCTATTAAGGATCATTCATGATTTAACAATGCAATGTAATCAAGTTGTTACTTCCAAAACAAAGTGAATCTTATTTTCACAAACATATATGTTTAAAAATTAAAAATATTTTGCCAACCATTAGACAATCAAACATTTCTTGAAATTCATACTTCATTAATTTCAAACCTTCTTATCCAATTTTCATCCCAAAACAGCCTCAACAAGGATAAATTTACCGAAGCACTTCTACCACCTTGAACTTTGAAGAGACGTAAGTAACAAGAAACAAGAAGCCTGTTAACACATAATTATAACATAAATAATCCAAGTGAAAACTGAAACATTAAGTTTTCCATTTTATTCATGTATCAATCTTATTCTATTTACTCTTAAGAAAGAGTTCTTAGCTGAGCATCAGGCAGAAAAAGAAACATCTGTACAACAAACCTGAGCTTCTGCGCTCATTTGATCCACAAGAAGTTCTGATATAAATATCCTTGGTAAGGGCCCTAAGGAACTCGTGCTAGCATCAGAATGTGGTATGCTTGGGGGAGAAAACCAAAAAGCTTTCAACTTCTTTGCGGGAAATCTCAACTCTTCTCGTTGGACATAACCAAAATCCGTGAAAAACTTAGCCATAGAATCAATTCCATGACCATTTACCTACGGTTATACAAAACAATGATATAAATATTCATCACAAAACTTTCCAGTAGAGAGTAACAACTGCACATTCTACGTATAGAATATCAAAGCAGGTGGTAGTAAATTAACACAAGATACAGGAAATAAATCAACCATGCTGATAAGAGAAAAAAATTTGTGGAAAGGAAACCCTACATATTAAGTAAAGAAATGGAAACTTACCCCAAATGTCCTAAATGCAAAATGATCATAACATATACGATCATCATCTATAGAACGAACTAGCTCCAAGATGGCTTTAGCTGTGGGATTTCTGTTCAAATAAACTGTCTCCATAGCCTCCAAGGCTCCACTGAAGAAAGATTCATCTCCCTGTATTGTAATTCATGTACAGTAAGGTGGTCACTGGTTAGAGAGTCTACAAACATTCTAACTTCCCACTGAAATAATATAGTTTCTGTAATTGTCCAAATTATTTGTCTGATATTTGTGTTTCTTTTAGCATCTGTCAGCCAAAGTTTTCTTTGTAATCATTATGCAAGCTTCATGTAGCCTAATTACCTCAAATGATCACGTGAGATTCAAGCCCTTGCTTCCTTAAAACTCAACACTTTATATCAGTCACAGTAACAAACAGATTAGCAAAAAATTTACTTGACTTGGCAAATATATTCTTCTTTTTATGCACCAGCATCTTGCAAAGTATAAGGGATTGGTTATTTCTTTTTAAATGAATAGTGTCATCTTCTTCCCCCAGTGGGTCTGCAAATCTCACCCACGGATCAACACAAATCGTACCAGAAATAACTCGACACACAGATTTGTTTCTGATGATTCAAAAACTTGTTTGCTCCAGACTACATCCTCATCAATTCGGCTCAAAAATACTTGATAAATGTCAATATTTTAAACAAATTTTAGCAATTTCTACAAGTTCAAGGAATTCATGAATAGGCTAGACCAATACACAACACTTCCAAGTTCATATCATCCAAAAACTTACATCTGATCTAGTGATCTTTGCAAGCTAAACATCTCATTTATATTAGAGAAATTCAGACTAAGCTTGGGTTAAAAACAAATTCACGAAATCAGAAGAATTATAAAAAAGCAGCTAAAAATATCATCGGTATACTGATTGTTAAGTTGCTATCAACAAATAACAATTATAGATCGAATTCAAATTCAAATATTTCTCAATATTTTCTAATAATTCAAATTCGAGTTTAGCCACAAAATCAATACAAAAAACCCAAATAGATTTAAAGCATCTTCTCACCTTCATATGAATTGATAAAAATGATGTTCTCATATTTTCCCATAAAAGATAAAACAAGAATGGACCCTGCAAAACCCTGAATCCCTCTCTACCTACTGCAAAATTTATCTTATCCAATTATAAGAGCCACAGTCATGGATAAGTTATAAAAATAAAAAAAAGTTAGTTAGTTTCTTTTTTTTTTGACTTTCACAATCAAATATATGTTTATTTTATTATTTAAATATTTACTTATAAGTATTTCTAAGCTTAGCCAAACATGGGCAGAATGAAAACAGAGCGATGGGAATACCTGATATGAAGAATCTTCATGTACATGGTGATCTTTAGAACCACAAACAATAGAAAAATTACGGGATTTTCCCAGGAAATTCAAATTCCGCGGAATTTCACTTTTCGTGGAAATGAAATTCCTCCTGGAATCGGAGCGGAAAACAGATGAATAAGTAAGTGAGGAAAAAGGCAAGGAAAATTCAATAGAAGAAGAAGAAGCCGCTGATTTTAGAAAAATCCCAGAACGAAATTTCATCAAAGTCTCCATGAATCACCAAAATTTTCTTTTGAATCAAGAAAAGTGAAAAACTGTACTCCAGTTCTTGTTTTGAAATTATGTAATCTGATTATTCGATTGAAATATAATTAATTTGTGTAGTTTTTTAGTGCAGTATGGTGTGAGTGACGCGTATGTCTTTAACCGTTATTTTGTTACACAGCCACTAACAGTTGCCCAATTTTACATTTTTGTCTTTAGCCATTATTTTTTTATAATGACCAAAATTATTAATTTTTTTTATAGATCGAACCTTTCAATTTGATTTGATTCTGATTACTCTGATTTGATCATTTACTCTATCCCTATTTACAACACTAAATTGAATATGTCATTTTTAAGCATGTTGTCACGTTGATGAATTCGGTCTAAAGTTTTATTAAGTTGTCACATTCGTGGTGCCCTTCATATGACAAACTGGAAGAGCATATTATTGCCCCTCAAACTCGCCTTTACTTCAATCATCTTCCAAAGTTTCTATACCTGTGCGAAATTGTAGTTGGAACATGAAAAACTGATTAAATAATACGAGTTAAAGCATTCCTTTTTTATTATTTGATAAACAACATTGTTGATATAGTATGATATTGATAGTTAATCACGTGGATGAATAATGTCAACACTCTCGAAAATACACTACACGTCTACCATCACGAAGCCATCACCGTGGTGAGACCGTTGACCCCTATGAGGCCCTCTACATTCGTGCAGCTCGTCTACTAGTATAAGACTGTCTACCTCTACTGGACCATCGACCCTGTGGATTCGTCGACCCCCATGAGACCGCCTACCACCATAAAGTCATGCTACGACCCACATGCCTATCAAATGAAGTCGTAGACCCCCATGCCTACCACATAAAGTCAACGCCACACTTAACTATACAAATGATGATGTGCCAGACAAAAATCGTCCAACAGGAAACATGGGAACAATCAACCACTTGAGTAGTGGGAGTCATTTTACCCGAACGTGGGGGAAGCGGGGAGGCTTACGTAGGACACGTGGCACCCGCAACCGCCCAATGCACTCGTAGCCACATATGCCTATAAATACCTCCAAGGTAAGAAAGGTTTAATTTCTTAAAACCTGAACTACGTGAATTCACATTATACTATTTTCTTACTCTCACAAACCGATTACTGATTCTCACGCTGGAGATACAACGGGGGAGAAAGTCCCGACCTCATTTTGCAGTTAGCAACCGCTTACTGGAGCAGTCGGACCACCGCATTCGGTAAGGTTACACGGAGGACAATCTCGCAAAATATTTCATTGGTGTCGTCTGTGGAAAAATTCCACTGAACAGAAAAGTTATGTCAAGAAGACGGACAAAGAGTGAAACACACATGGTCAGGAATACAGCGGAGACGGAGTCGAAGTCTGTCGCAAGGGGTCAAGATCTGCCCCCGCCTCCGCAGTGCGTAACGCAAAGCCAATTTAATGCCTGGCAGCCATGATGACCCTTTTGTAAGGTCAGATGTAGAAAATTGCAGCCCCTTTATAGAGTTTGTCGGAGGCCGTTCGTGAGCAACCATCCCAGGTAGCTCAAACGGTTACCCCACCTATTACTCAGCCAACAACAGGAGACATGGGGGCTTCAGGTTTCGTGTTTCCACAGATTTCCCAACCCGTGACAGA